>VCRD01000850.1:42000-52502 GCA_006783055.1 Trinorchestia longiramus
CTCTGACGCGTCTCAGCCTCCAGCGCACGTCCTCCGTCAGCGACGTGATGCTGCAGCTCGAGGTGATCAAGTGCCTCAAAGTTGTGATGAACTCAAAGCAAGGCCTCGATGCAGTCTTGTCCTCGCCCACCTATGCTGTGCAGCTCGTTAAAGGTGGGTAGGATCATGGCATTGTGCCCTACGATCATCATCAAAGTCAATATTATGATCATTATCATCTTACATCATACTTTGTGCATCACAAGTACTCGACTCAACCACCTCCATCATCATCATCATCATCATCATCATCATCATCATCACCACACATACTGGACTCCACCACCATTATCATCACACATACTAGACTCCACCATCATCACTATCACACATACTGGACCCACCATCATTATCATCACACACACTGGACTCCACCATCATCACCACACGTACTGGACCCCACCACCACCCTCACCACAAATACTGGGCCCCACCCTCACCATACTTTCTGGACTCCACCATCATCACACTTTCTGGACCCCATCATCATCATCACCACACATTTAACTGGTCACTCGCTTATAAACTAATTACCATTCATAGTTCATAGATTTCTTTCGTTAATTATATTGTTTCAAGCAATCTTGTTCAAAGAAAGTGTATTTTGACACGATGCAAACGAATAGATTTTCACGTTGATTCTTCATAACAAATTTAATCTTTTGGTGTGAGGTTATACAATTAATACGGATAAAATACACAAACTAACAGTAGTAAAATGTGTTATGTATTTCATTGATTTCATCAAAATTCGTTGCACACAATAATGAAAAGTTTAAGTTTGTAGACTTATATTGGAGCGCTGCCGCCTCTCGTTGAAACGTGGACTGATGTTGAAACGTTGACTGATGTTGAAACGTTGACTGATGTTGAAACGTGGACTGATGTTGAAACGTTGACTGATGTTGAAACGTTGACGGATGTTGAAACGTTGACGGATGTTGAAACGTTGACGGATGTTGAAACGTTGACTGATGTTGAAACGTTGACGTCCTTCTGATGTTGGAACGTTGACGTCATTTTGCTGGGTCAATGTTGACTTGCTCTGGTTGTAGGAATGTTGATGCACTTCATTGAAACGCTAATAAAGTTACGACACATTTTTTTGCAACGCTCATTGAGCAGCCACGGCGATAAAGCCCCCATTCATGTGAAGTGACTCTTTGTTTGTGCTCTGATGACGCCCTAATTAATACACAATAATTTGCATGGTACGTTGATGAAGCCTTAATTAATACGAAATAACTTGCATGGTACGTTGATGAAGCTTTGATTTATACAAAATAACTTGCATGGTACGTTGATGAAGCCTTGAATAATACGAAATAACTTGCATGATGGTACGTTGATGAAGCCTTAATTAATACAAAATAACTCGCATGGTGCATTGATGAAGCCTTAATTAATACAAAATAACTTGCATGATGGTACGTTGATGACACCTTATTTAACGCAAGACTACCTTGTGTTGCCTACACTCCTGACAGGCTTGAGCAGCCAAGCGTCGTTGGTGCGGCGTCAAGTCTGGCAGTTCTTGTCAGCTCTCTGCCTCTACTCTCCTGACGGCCATGCGCTGACGCTGCAAGCTCTTGCTGACGATCAGGTATTTGGTGTCTTTGAAAATTACTCCCTTACCTATGTATGCTTAACCTACCGTATTTGACGGCATATAGGACGCACATTCTTCCAAAAAATTTGGCTAATAAAATCGCCCTTGTCTTATTATCGTGGGTGAAGTTTGAGACCTCCCGTAGGCCTAGGCTAATCTTCTCTCTGACGCTCACTAACCCAGCTTACTTACACTCGGTACTTCGTCTTATATGCCGTCAAATATAGTAATAACCGGCAGAGACTACACACATGTACGCGTTTTTACCAAATGCACCTTTTTAGTCTTAGATCTCCTAGATGAGTATACGCGTCTTTTTTTTCTTTCGCCGGAGTGGCCGATGAATCAAACGCTTGTAAGAATATCGTAGCGCTTACTTCATTCTGCATCTGACTTTACTTTTTAGTTTTGCTGAGATGGAACACCTCGTCCAATGTCGCCTGCTGATGGCTGTTGCTGTAGAAACACTCTGAATTTGTGCTCTTCAGTGTTATTTAAATCATGTCCTACTGAGTTCCGGTGAATAGATTCCATTGTTCAGTCCTGACTTCATTGCTATTTTAACATTATGAAGCCACCTTACACTGATAAATTCATCACCAAGGTACCACCTCACGCTGCCCAATTCAACATCTAGGAGCCATCTCACACTGACTGATTCACTACCAAGGAACAACACCTTATAGTAATCTATTTGTTATCAAAGATTTACCTTGTAGTGGGCAAGTTAGTACCGAGGACCCACTAATTGGTTGGTGTGCTGCAGGTGAGCACAGGCAGGCAGTGGCGCCTACAGGTGGTGCTGGACCACCTTCGTCAGGAGGACACTCTGTACGCCTGTGCTGTCATGGGCTTCATCAACTGTGTGGTGGCCGGCGCCTCTGGTGTACGCGAGCGCTGTGCTATCAGGATGGAGATGGAAAGTAAGTCCTCATGACTTCTCTTGAGAGGATGGAGAGTAAGTCTTCGTGACTTCTCTTGAGAGGATGGTGAGTAAGTCCTCATGACTTCTCTTGAGGATGGAGATCGAGAGTAAGTCCTCATGACTTCTCTTGAGAGGATGGAGATCGAGAGTAAGTCCTCATGACTTCTCTTGAGAGGATGGAGATGGAGAGTAAGTCCTCTTGACTTCTCTTGAGAGGATGAAAATGGAAATGGAGATAGAGAGGAAGTCCGCACACTTCCCTCGAGAAGGTGGAGAACGAGTCCTCATGACCTTTCCTAAGAAGATCAGCTGTATATTTCTGATTTTCCGTTTATGTTGATGAAGCCTCAGCGTAGTGAGGCTTCAAACGTAGCTAGTTCTAAAATTAGGACCCAGTACTTGTGTCATCATTCTCAATTAAGTTTTAGAAAGTTTGAAAGAACTTATACTCCCTTGGGCACAACGTTCGTATTTTCAAAAATATTCCCTAACTAATTATGTGGATCATTTTAAGACACCAATTTACGGAGGCCAAATTTTACTAAATTTTTCTTTCTGTTTTGCTTCTTTGTTAAAATGTAAAGCGCATCAATTTATTGGCTTGAGCCACTTGGTTGATTTTTCTTACTTCTTTGTTTGTGTGAAAATTGCTATATTTAACAATGGAAATTTACAAACGATTGTTTTCGCTATTCCATATGTATAATATACCGCTCTAATATGAAATGGGAGGTTGCTTCAGTCAGTACGAAGAAAGCATACAGCTGGATTTTGTGACTCTTTCGCTTACGTTAATATCTTAGTTGATGACATGATCTCACGTTGGTGTGACGCTACCTAAACCATTCGTTTAGAATAATATTAACTACGCCCTCTGCTGGAATTTCTCGTTCCAGGCTATCACAAGTTTTGAAGAACGATCCTTAGTGGCAGGGAGCCTAGTTTAAATTTCTGTGGTCGTTTGGGTTATCGTTTAAATTATTGAAACTCTAAGTTCCTCCTCTAGGTGAGTGCACTTTGTATTGAAAAGTGTAGAAATGCATGTTATGAACTTTGTTTTGCAGGCATGGGACTCCTCCAGATATTGGAGCAGCTGAAGAAGGAGCCGTGGGAGGAAGGTGCTGCTTGCAATGCACCAGGTGACGCCACGGGCCTGAAGCAAGCGGGTTTGGATCCGAAATCGTCAGATTTGTCGGTGCTGGATTCCAATGCCGACAATTTGGTGGATGTTAATGCATCATCTCCTGCAAGTCTCTCTTCTGAAGAGAGCTTCAGAAGTGCACATGAAGGCGACGCATTGGGGGAACAAATGGAAACAGGCAGCGACTTGACTTCAAGACGAGATGAAGAGGCGAAGATGCATACTCAGCAAGAAAGGGGGAAAAAATCTCTCGAAAAACATGACGCAACCAGGAAGTGCAAAGATGATGAAAAACCTGAAGAAGATGGTAAGATTGCTTCAAGCAGACAATCTTTGGATGACATTCATGAGAGTGCGGCGCAAGCGAGATCTTTCGATGCTGCTAGCGACCGAACATCAAGTTACTCAACGTACGACAGTGATGAGTCTGAGTGAGTGGCTAGTTGTTATGCGCTTTATTATTTCCTTGGAAAATTCTACAATTTCTTTGTTGAAAATTTAACCGTCGTTCAAGTATGACCATTTTTGCGCTTTATGCATCGCTTAGCTCTTGAAAAGTAAATTTTCTTCACTTAAAATTTGATGCACATTTATTGCAGTACGCTAACTGTTGGGCGAAGTACAATCTCAGTCTGTTATGTTTCTCAATGTATATCATCTTTTGAAGTTAAGGAACCCTTCAAACTGACGTATTCTTTTGAAGACAATGCTTTCAGTACGGGCCACAGGGTTGCCGTATCGCGGTGTGGATGAAGAGTTGGGATGAGTTTTTGTACATCGGTTTCTGAAACTAGTTGATTTATGAATATTTTAAAACTTTCTATTATTGTTCAAGCCAGACTTCAATGTACAAGTAGAGTTGGAGCATGTGTCAGGAGCTCTCTAACTTCACATCGCTGGTGTGAAAACGTTCAAGGATTGCAATAATGAATCCTAACTCAGATAATCAAGGCGTTTTTCCCATAGGGTGTGTCCCTGTATACTGAACGCTCCTCAATGTCTGACTCCTGCTCACGTTATCTTCACCAGTACTTCGTAAATCAGTTCTTGGAATAATGGGTACGATATTCCAAAAAGTATTTTGTTTTCATCCTCTCTGATTTTCTCAAAAGCGGTTTTTCTCAGACGTGAAATATAATACCAAGGTATTTAGTTTTCATTTACCTATATAGATCTATTTCGATAATAGTAATGCTCTCTGGATAGCAACATGCCTGAAGTGTAACAAAAGAACAAATTACGCAGTCACTTAAAACTATAAAAGTATATTTTAAAGAAATGTTGACGTTCACCCTGCTGTTTGCTTGTGTTAACTTAGGCTGTAGAAGGCGATGCAGGAGACTGTTTATGTTCCCCTCTCTAGACTGACTTCTCTCCTTTGTTCCCTTCATGGTCCCTCGTGTTACTGACATTATCAGATCAAGACCCCAATATTCTGATGAGTCAGCTTCGTATTTATTTAAAAAGTCCTAAGGGATGAGATTACGTTGGTTTTACGTGTTGGTCGTAGATCTATAGCAAAGGCCCCACAAGTTACTGCGTCAAGTGTTTTCATCTTATGTTTTTTTTCTTGTACAACAGCTACCTTCTAATAAGGAGGCAGCTGTACATAGCGTACGTCGGTTGTCACCTACTATGAGTCCTGTACGCAGATACAGCGTGGGCATAGTAGAAGGCATGGCTGGACTGCGCAAACAAATCGAAAGCTTCGAAAAGTTGCGGCAGGAAGACCTGGAGAAGACCTTCGGAGGTCTGCCCTACGACTCAGCCACGCCTCATCGCATCTTCTCTGAATTATTTGATAACGTGCGTGTTGTACACTGGGTGATACGCTCCTATGGCTCTGTGCTGCTTGATATTTAAGTCAAGTGCCCTCATGTTCTTTGGTTCAGTGGGTTTGAGATAATTTCCAGGGCCTTGACATTCAAGACCACGTTAAAGCAACTATTCCCATGGGAATCAGCCTGAAGCTAGTACTTCATACGAAGTATTTGTATTTCCGGTAACAATGATTCGTTGTGTTCTGAAGTGTGTATTTATTTTGCAAAATACACTTAGTGTTTTCGATAATGGGCAAATTTTTTTTTCCATCATAGTTCTCAATGTAACAGCATACCTCCTACAGGGCGGGAGATTTGATTGCTAACGAGGTAATTCAAGAATGAGTTATTGCCATTGAATTTTCTCCAGTAAGTCTGTGTCTCTATCGAAGTGTGTGCGAGTTTATATGTACGGTACGTACACAAAATTCATTAATAAAAATAATTGTGTTTTTTGGTTTTTAAAGACAAATGCTGCTACATTTCTTATGCACTAACTCTATTGGAAATATAGGTTTTTGCCGGTTTTGTTTGCAATCATTGATTTTGAAAAGATAGGCCCTCATTTCGTGTAACAAAGGCTCTGCTTTACCATATTCAGGTGCGGAACACTCCGTTTTGTGGCCAGTTGCTGCTGTTACTCTACAACCTACGAGAGATTGGCACTCAGAACAAAACCAGGTAAAACTGATGGTTTTCAAATTCAGTGGCAACTGTCTCGAGATGGTTCTTGAGTCTGTGATGTGTGTGTGGAACTTTAGTTAATGTAATCCATGCAATTTGTACTGTAGAGTTAAAAGAGTTTGATAAAAGTATGATCTATATATGAGAACAATAATTCATAAAAAATATTTTTTCGCTATATTTTAATAAAACTGGAGTGGCACTGATGCGCCATAGTTTGGACATTTGTGTTTATTACTTCAAATGTTAGAAATTCCCTCCAAGCTAACTCCCACAGCTCTGATTTTTTCTTGGTGTAGAAAAGAGGATACATTTCAACTTCCAGAGTGTTTTGTTGACATGTTTCACTGAGTGCCATGGCTTGGAACTAGAAAAAGAAATAAAAAAGAGTAAGTCTGGGGAATATGGAGGCCAATAGTGATACGTTCGATTTGAAATCAATCCGTCACTAAATTTAAATTTAAGAAATTCAAGTCTGGGCTGTCACATGGGAGCTGGCGTCATCCTGCTGAAACCAGTACTGAGGTCTGGTGACCACAGCCAACTTAACTGAATGTCAGACTATTTTTCAGGACTTACTTCAGGTAGACATCAGTGTTGATGGATCCTTCCATCCACTATCCCCACGCAAGATATAACATTTTTGTTTAGGATACCACTTTCAAGATGAAATAATAGGTGAAAATTTATACCGCTTCGTATAAATGTCCGACATCTGTGGTAATGTAGGTATCCTAGTTTTAGTAAAAAAACGATTAATTATTGATTTCGAATTATTGGTTTCATATCATAATTCGTAGATCACACTGTACATGTTTTGTTTCACATGTGCTTTACGTGTATGTCCATGATGTATGTATAGAGACACAGTGCTTCCTACATCTATATGTCATGTGTAACGTGAATGTGAATTAACGCATACATGTACTGAGGTACTATCGTGTACACGTACACCAAGTGTTCATACTTTCTCGTGCAGAGTATTGTGTTTGTAAATTTCTGGTTCATGTATATATTGTGTGTGCGTGTAATACGTATGTGCATTCTAATAAGTTTGAGTATATTTTTTGTATATGTATGATTCATGTAGGTGTACATGTTTTTTATATTTTTATTTTGTTTTATGAGTATGTGCAAATATCTTCTGTGAGTATGCTTATTCTGTGCGTATGCTTATTCTGTGCGTGAATGTTTTGAATATGTACTTATTTCGCGTTCGTGCATAGTACGTGTTCGTACATGTTTTATGTGTGCACATTAAGTGTATGTACAGTACACATGAAGTGTATATAGACATTTTCACTCAGTACGGCAGCGTGGGACTGTTTGATGCGGTTAAGCGGGCGCGCTGCCATTGGTCAATTGGCACAGCAGTGGCACGACGGTGGCGTGGCAGCACCCGGTGGCAACTCTGTTGCCACACAGACCTGTCATGGTGAGTGTCAACTTCATAGAGAAGAGTTGAAAACGCTTGTGAGAATTTTTGTCGTGTAGCTTTCTGCCCGAAACCTAAGTTTTTTCGGTGTCATTTTTTTTTATATTATAATTATTGAATTATGCAGAGATAAAGTGAACTAGCGCAGCTAGTGCTGAGGTGAACTAGTGCTGCTAGTGCTGAGGTGAACTAGCGCAGCTAGTGCTGAGGTGAACTAGTGCTGCTAGTGCTGAGGTGAACTAGTGCTGCTAGTGCTGAGGTGAACTAGTGCTGCTAGTGCTGAGGTGAACTAGTGCTGCNAAGTCTGTGTCTCTATTGAAGTGTGCGAGTTTATATGTACGGTACGTACACAAAATTCATTAATAAAAATAATTGTGTTTTTTGGTTTTTAAAGACAAATGCTGTTACATTTCTTATGCACTAACTCTATTGGAAATATAGGTTTTTACTGGTTTTGTTTGCAATCATTGATTTTGAAAAGATAGGCCCTCATTTCGTGTAACAAAGGCTCTGCTTTACCATGTTCAGGTGCGGAACACTCCGTTTTGTGGCCAGTTGCTGCTGTTACTCTACAACCTACGAGAGATTGGCACTCAGAACAAAACCAGGTAAAACTGATGGTTTTCAAACTCAGTGGCAACTGTCTCGAGATGGTTCTTGAGTCTGTGATGTGTGTGTGGAACTTTAGTTAATGTAATCCATGCAATTTGTACTGTAGAGTTAAAAGAGTATGATAAAAGTATGGTCTATATATTAGAACAATAATTTATAAAAAATATTTTTTCGCTATATTTTAATAAAACTGGAGTGGCACTGATGCGCCATAGTTTGGACATTTGTGTTTATTACTTCAAATGTTAGAAATTCCCTCCAAGCTAACTCCCACAGCTCTGCTTTTTTCTTGGTGTAGAAAAGAGGATACATTTCAACTTTCAGAGTGTTTGGTTGACATGTTTCTCTGAGTGCCATGGCTTGGAACTAGAAAAAGAAATAAAGAAGAGTAAGTATGGGAAATATGGAGACCAATAGTGATACGTTCGATTTGAAATCAATCCGTCACCAAACTTAAATTTAAGAAATTCAAGTCTGGGCTGTCACATGGGAGCTGGCGTCATCCTGCTGAAACCAGTACTGAGGTCTGGTGACCACAGCCAACTTAACTGAATGTCAGACTATTTTTCATAACTTACTTCTGGTAGACATCAGTGTTGATGGATCCTTCCATCCGCTATCCCCACGCAAGATATAACATTTTTGTTTAGGATACCACTTTCAAGATGAAATAATAGGTGAAAATTTATACCGCTTTGTATAAATGTCCGACATCTGTGGTAATGTAGGTATCCTAGTTTTAGTAAAAAAACGATTAATTATTGATTTCGAATTATTGGTTTCATATCATAATTCGTAGATCACACTGTACATGTTTTGTATCACATGTGCTTTACGTGTATGTCCATGATGTATGTATAGAGATACAGTGCTTCCTACATCTATATGTCATGTGTAACGTGAATGTGAATTAACGCATACATGTACTGAGGTACTATCGTGTACACGTACACCAAGTGTTCATACTTTCTCGTGCAGAGTATTGTGTTTGTAAATTTCTGGTTCATGTATATATTGTGTGTGCATGTATTACGTATGTGCATTCTAATAAGTTTGAGTATATTTTTTGTATATGTATGATTCGTGTAGGTATACATGTTTTTTGTATTTTTATTTTGTTTTATGAGTATGTGCAAATATCTTCTGTGAGTATGCTTATTCTGTGCCTGAATGTTTTGAATATGTACTTATTTCGCGTTCGTGCATAGTACGTGTTCGTACATGTTTTATGTGTGCACATTAATTGTATGTACAGTACACATGAAGTGTATATAGACATTTTCACTCAGTACGGCAGCGTGGGACTGTTTGATGCGGTTAAGCGGGCGCGCTGCCATTGGTCAATTGGCACAGCAGTGGCACGACGGTGGCGTGGCAGCACCCGGTGGCAACTCTGTTGCCACACAGACCTGTCATGGTGAGTGTCAACTTCATGGAGAAGAGTTGAAAACGCTTGTGAGAATTTTTGTCGTGTAGCTTTCTGCCCGAAACCTAAGTTTTTTCGGTGTCATTTTTTTTTATATTATAATTATTGAATTAGGCAGTGATAAAGTGAACTAGCGCAGCTAGTGCTGAGGTGAACTAGTGCTGCTAGTGCTGAGGTGAACTAGTGCTGTGTCCTAGGTTTCACCAAAAATATGTTTTGTCTGCCAGAACAAGCAATGAACTGCTACATAGACACACACCACAGGAAACTGTCATTTCAACTCTGAAAAATACACCTCCGTTGTTTTAATATTTAGAGAAACTAATCCTCGTTTCTGATTGCTAATGAATTATTCCGTGGGATGAACCATCATTGAGCAGGAAATGATGACAATTTCTATCTGTATTGATTGTTTTAACAGGAAAATCGTTCGATGAAGTATCAGTTTCGCTGATTTACAGAAATGGTTTTAATAATAAGCAGCTTGAGAAAATGAATCGTGAAAAAATTAAAGAAAATGTTAATGGACGCACAATTTTTTTGTGTTTTGCAAGGAAATTTTTTATTTGCGTGCATTTGCTGTTGAAAATTTCTATGTTTTCAATTGAACTGTGCGTGATGTTCGTTACTTGACACACTGCAGTGAGAATTAATGCATAAATTCAGTACTTCTACTACAGCAGAGTATCTGTTTTTCCAGAGACTGACTCGGCTTCTGTAGGATTCTCTTCTCTTATTCCACCACCTCCACCACCTCCACCACCTCCTGGTGCTGGACCCCCACCACCTCCACCGCCTCCTGGTGGTGGAC
>VCRD01000850.1:63521-158506 GCA_006783055.1 Trinorchestia longiramus
GATTGTCACCTAAATCGATCATATTTTCTGTCCGTGTGTCGATAAATCTGTTCACTTTTTCCCATATATTCTTTGATTGATTATATAGAAATATGTTAATTGATGTAATGTCAGTCAGTCGCTGGATATCCCTTGACGGTACTTTATCTATTTTCCTAATTCCTAATATAAATCGAGAGGCGTCATTTTGTACTGTTTGCGTACTGCGCAATGTTGTTTTTGGGGCTATGTAGAGTGGAATGGCAGGGTAGGTTAATACTGATTTTACATAGACATTATATAACTTTCTTTTATTGTTACTGTTTAAATCTTTTAATCTGTATAAACTTCTTAATTTATACCTCGCTAGTCTGATCCTTTGTTGAGCATGAATAGAAAACCCTTGAGTGTTAATAAGAACCCCAAGCATGTTCCCTGTTTTATCGTAACTATAGGTAGTGTTTCCAATTCTTATAGGCTCATTCTTTTTCTTTAGTAAAGGTATTATTTGGAATTTAGTTTGATTGGTTTTGATTTTCCATTTGTTTTCAAAATCATTAATATCCGCGACACAGAGCATTGCAGTCTCCTTATATTGGGCGGTTGGCTGGGCGCTGCTGCCGGCACCGCTTATTGGTCGACTGACGCTTCTGTTTGTAATGGAAACCTAGCTTCGTCGCTGGATTCACTTCCGTTGTCTTGTTCTGTGATTGATTGATCGACGAAAGCTAGCCTCGTCTGTGCTGTGTTTATATGTGGTGATTCACTACACTAGTGTTTTGATGTAGGAATGACATAGCGTCGAGTATTTTGATGTAGGAATTATATCGCGTCAAGTATTTTGATACAGTGTACTGTGTGCCGAATACGTCGGGGATCACGATCATAAGTGACGTTGACAAGCCACCGAGGAGCCATTTACGCTTGTTGCAGAGTTATTCATTTTGTGGTATTTAGTTCCAGTTCATACAAAGAGCCTCACTTGGGTAATAGTAAAGAACTACTTCAGTTTCTTCACGCATGTGATTTGTTTCTATCAGCATTGGGAACAACGCAGGGCATCAAAAACGTCGTGTGTGTTACGCTGAGATCCACTATTGTATGTTTTCCCCTTGTTTATTATAATTTGCAACTTCCTATCCAAAATTGTAAGTAAAATAAGATGTTTACAACTCCGCGTTCAGCATTAGAAAGAAAGTTAAGTACTTCAAACTCGATATCCAAATTTATGGGGAAAGTAGGACGTTTGAAACTTGTCATCCTGAATGCTGAGAAAATTAAGATATCTTCTACTTATAGGCACTGTATCTTCATCTCTCTTTCCCTCTCTCTCTCTCTATCTGTGTGTGTCCGTCCCATTTCTTCTTATTACTGAAAAAAAATTATTAAAATGAAATCAAAACGGGTATACATATATTATAAGCATTCTATTATGGATACCAAAGGCGCCGGATTACCATAGAATATGCAATTTTTTCCCGTTATTAGCTTTTTTCTCTTATACGGCCATGTTTTGGTTGATAAGATACAGAATGGAAGTTGGGCATGTATGTATTCATAAAAGATATTTACGTTCTGATAGTTCTACGAGTAATACTGAAATATGTATTTTATTTCATAGATCCTCAATTTTATCATTTTTATACTGTGGAATTTTGACGGATACTATCTAGGCCATGTGATCGGTAGATAAAATACGGGATGAAAGTTCTGTGTATATTCATGAAAAATATTCATTTAAGTACAATAATTCGTCATAAATCTTAAAACATTCGTCTTTATTCCAATTTCAAGCTAGTAAAATCTAAACCGTGGAATTTCCACGGGAACTATTTACATAGTTTTCGTATGTTCTACAGGGCAGCTACGCAGGCAACGCCACGGGCTTTCAATTGTCGACGTTATCGCGTATCTGGGATACGCGTTCTAATGAAGCCGGCCTTACCTTGCTACACCACATCGTGCGTACCTGCCGCACCGACAGCACTTGTACCATGTTGTCCTTCACGGATGAGCTGGGTGACTTGTCCGACGTGGTCAGGTGATATATACCGCTTTTTATTTCTTTACAAGTTTGGACGTACATAAAGGGTGATCCCAAAAAAGCGGGAAATTTCAATTTAAAATTGGTATTTTCTATGAAGTCAATTATTTACATTAACAGTCTACTTTATTTCAAATTGTTGACGGCATGTTATCGTAGTTTAACATTTATTATAAAGGCTAAAGAAATGTAGCGGGAAAATCTGCAGATAATATTTCTAAAACCATACAAATTAACAGATTGCTAGTCTGGAGAACATTGAAGCGTGTCAATAAGACTGGGCAAGTAAAGAATAGGCTTGGACAAAATCTTCCTCTAACTGTCACGACCTGAAAAACTGGTAAAATCCACCAGAAAGAAGCTCAGAGAAAACCCAAAGAGATCCATCACAAATCTTGCGAAAGAGGGGAATGTATCCGTCGGAATCATGTCCACCATTCTCTACAAAGATTTGAAGACCTCTCCTTACAAACATAAAAAATCGTTAAGTGTGGAAAACTGTGTTTAGATGTTTGTAAGAGCTGGAAACCTTTTCTCTTGTATGTGCGAAAGCACGCTACCGAACTTCGTGTTAGGTGGCAAATAGAAATTGGGCATCTAGCTAAAATGTAACGCACAAAATGATCGATTTTGTCTGGGACTGGTGAGATTGACACTCTGGTGGTCAGTTCCTCGAAGACGCGAAGCGGCTTCAGTGATGGTTTGTGCTACGATCACTAAAACCGAACAAGTCCATTGGTTTTTATGGAAGAAAGTGTTAAAATTAACTAAGAAAATTAACCAAGAAACGTACCGCAACAACACTCTTGCAGAGTCATTGTTGCATTGTGCTAAAAACATTTCAATAAACTCCAATAGCCATTTGAGCAGGGGTCTGTACCCTCAAGTGAAGCTAAGAAAACAGAAAAGTGGCTGGCATTTATAGTTCCGTATTCATTTTGAAGGAGGAATAACCTCCTTCATAGCTTGACTTGAATCTTCTCGATTACGGCAGCTGGTTTATACTGAGGAGTAAGATTTCAGCGGCACATCACTAAAATTTAAAGGCACAGGAGTAAAACTAAAAAAGGGTTAAAATCCCTCAAGAAGTCATTCGTGACTCGTGTAGTTCATTTTCTGAGCGTCTTCAGTTTTTTATTGGTGCGAACAGTGGATATTTTGAATGAAATGTTTTAATGTCCAGCTACTATATGCTTAAGTGATATTTTCTTTTTGTTCCTTATGCGCACATTTATCCTACTTGTACAGGGTGTCCACAAAAAATGTATCCACTGACCAATATATGTATATATGATACTGGAACCCCGCTGATCTTTATTAAGCTGCATTTTAAAGGTATAGAGATAAACATACATCGGTCAGTGGATACATTTTTTCTGGACACTCTGTATAATAGACTGGCCTCCATCTCTGTCTCTGTGTGTGTCCGTCCCATTTCTTCCTATCTATTACTGAAGAAAAATTATTGAATTGAAATCAGAACGGGTATACATGTATTATGAGCATTGTAATGTGGCTACCAAAAGCGCCGGATTACTATAAAATACCCCATTTTTTCTGTTATTAGCGTTCTTCTCCTACACTGCTATGTTATCTGTACATGAGATACAGAATGAAAGTTCTATATATATGCATGAAAAATATTTATTTAAAACAGAAATTGTCGTAAATCTTTAATATTTTCATTTTTATAATAATTTCAAATTAATCAAATCGAAACCGTAAAATTTCCACGGGAACTATCTAGTTTTCAATAAACATGTGTTCCAAAGCTAAAACGTTAATTATACTACGCTTAGTGTATACCTAGTACACACTGTACGCAGTATTTACTGTATACATGACCTCACACAGGCTCTCGGTGGAGACGCTGATGGAGGAGGTACGACAACATCAAACCACGGTAGCCCTCATTGCCTCACAGCTGCAGGGGGCACCTCCTGACGTCGCCAACAAGTTCCTCGGTACGATATCCTCTGCACACGCTCCTAGCAGGACTAACTAGGATAGTTTTGACCTGCTCTTCACTTCTATACGGTCGAGATTATCTTTCTGACCTTTCTTCAAAATTTGGGGACGTACGATGCATCAAGGTGTTCAAAGGCTGCGACCCAGTGTCAATCCTACTAACGTACAGGGTGGCGCATAAATAACGCACCCTTTTAAAAAATTAATAATAAATAAACTATGAAAGGTATAACGATGGGGATAATTGCAAACGATAGAGGAACTCTTAAAGTTTATTTACATGTCGTATCCTGTCTACAGATACCCAGTGTATATTGCGGTAATACTTTATTTATTATTAATTTTTTAAAAGGGTGCGTTACTTATGCGCCACCCTGTATATGTACTGGTGATCCTCGTGTTGACAGTAGTGATTAATGATATAAAAAACTAACAATCTAAGAAGTCGATGTGAAATTGTGACCTGTAATAGGTGTTGTTTGTGCAAAAGGTGTTGTGTTTGTGTAAGAGGCATTGGGGGTTATGTAGGAGGTGTTTGTGTTAGAGGTGTGTGAAAGATTACTGATCACATTGAAGAGTGTGTGGTACAGTTTATTTCAAACAGAGCAGTGAGTGATTGCTCCGGGACAAGGTTAGGTTGAAGCGAGGTTGATGCCTCCATGCCTGTTTTGTGTTGTGCGGCCGACGAGGTAAATAGTAAAGAATGAATTTGTTGCACACGTGTTCCTAATAGCATGGGTGATATTACACTGGAATGAATGAGCAACAGAGAGGACTAGTGTTATGAAGTAGAATCACTGCAGTGTGTAGTTGAAGCATATCTCATGCAAAAATGAATCAGCGGGATCTGCTTAGTATGGAGAGTGAGACACTCAGATGTGAGACGCCAGTGAGGTAGAGGACGACCGTAGTTTAGATAAGCGAAATGGTAAAAAGACTAACACCGAAAAAGGTCGATTGACTGCAAAAAAGTTTGTCACTCACTAAAATGAAAAGATAATGTGAGTGGGTCTATAAATCACTACCGTCACGCTGATAGAACTCTGTTATGCCCATTACTTTTCCTGATAGGAAGTTGTAATGGGAAACCCTGAGGAAAAACGCGTCCTGCTTCAGCCGTGTATGTCGTGTTCCGTTACTCCCATGATAATCTTTAGGAGGAACGATACGCTGGTTTTCTTTCATTGGGTCATTTATTTACAACAAGGCCAGAACTTGAATAGTAACCAAAACTGACACCTTCGGCAAGAACAAAGACCAAGACCCGTCGAGAAGATCGGAAATAAAATGAAACAGTGCGGCTAAACCAATGTGTATACGACGAGCGTGGTAGTGGTTATTCTTTCAAACGATGCGCCTCTCTGAATAAGTGTTGCCACCTGGTTTTATAAAAACTTAAAATTTATCTGTTGGGTAACTAGACTTACGTTTTTTATTTAAAAATGCCTAAGCTTTGGAATTTACGTTGATTTACCCTAAAATAGAGGTTTAAAAATTCTTTGTATCACCTCACCACGGATGCAAGCGTGTCAGGGCGCTGGATCATGTTGCTAAGTCAATTAGACGTATTTCTACTATGGCCCAAGATGCAGACCTGTGGTGCTTATTTTCAATTGCACATGAATGATCAAACTTGTTTTTTACAGCCCTCTTAACGTGCGGCAGAAGTGCCAGAGCTTACTTTTAAATAAGTTGTGATGGTTTATTTCAGAGTCAGTGACCTCCACCAGTGAGAAATTGAAAGTCTTGCAGTCGCTAGTGGATGACCTGGAGGAGCGCAAAGTGTTGCTTGCCAACTACTTCTCGGAAGATGAAAAGAAATTCCGACTTGAGGACTGTTTTGCGGTCTTCCATAGCCTCTGCGAGAAAATCCAAGAGGCTGGCAAGGTTGGTAGACAAAGGCGTGTTTTAAATTCACCAAATAGATTCGTTATGATGAGACTTCTAGGTTAGTGGAGATGTTACTTATAATGAAAGCGGTCCTATGGGTCTTTAAGTTCCGTGATTTTTTATTTGATCGAAGGAAAACAATGTTGGCTAACTACGTGGTTAAAATGTTGTGTTGCTCAGCAGTGTCTCTGAGTTGGGTGCTAAGAACGAGAGCTGTAGATAAGCAACAGTGAAATTCACGAAGTTGTCAGGTCGGCTGAAGATAAATTTATTACTAACTTTAACGACCACATTTTTTCTTAAGGAGAGAAATGCAACACAACCACACTCTGTTTCTTAGTTGATCATACTGCGAACAGCGTCTAAACAAACAGAACCGTCACATTTTCTGAAAGTTTTGTTGAGTGAAGTGATTGTAGTTGATGAACACCTTAAATTTTGTTTCTTCATACTTTTTCTAAAGAGAACATCATTTTTTGGTTGATGATGGGTTAGTCCTTAATTGCACGTATCTAGTCTAGAGAATAAAAAAAATACTTACTAACACTTGTCTAAACAAACCCCAACCACTAAATGGTACATGTTTTGAATTCGTTAAGTTTGGGCAAGTATCAATGATGATACTATGTACAGTATACTCATATGGATGTTTGATGAATAACGTAGTTATTATATGTAAAAATTCGGTTTGTATCATTTATGGTACAAAGCAATTTCAGGATTAAACTCGTTCATTTTAGAGAATATTTTTAGCCAAGAAACGTATGCAGTCTCAGAATTGAGTTACAAAAATTTCAGCATTGTGTCAGAAATCTCACAATTCAGTACCAGAAATATCTCAATGGAGTTTCAGAAATCTCATAATTGAGTTTCTGAAATCTCATAATTGTTTCAGAAATCTCATAATTGTTTCAGAAATCTCATAATTGTTTCAGAAATCTTATAATTGTTTCAGAAATCTCATAATTGTTTCAGAAATCTCAGAATTGATTTACATGAATTTGGGTAGTGAGTTTCAGAAATGTATCGAGTTTCGTGGTTTGTATTCACTTGCAGGAGTTGGACAGGAAGGCGGCGCTGGAGGCGAAGCTGCTTCTTCGTCAGCAGCGCGAAGAAGAGCGTCAGCGGGAGCGTGAAAAGCGTCAGCTGCTGAAGGAAGAGCGTCAGTTACGGCTGTCTAGTCAGCAGACTGAACATCAGCTACGACTGTCTAGTCAGCAGACTCAGCATGAAAGTAAGGAAGCTGACTCTAATCCTGGAAACTGTCAGCGACCTAGGAAGAGGCGTACCAGGAAACCTGGATTCCTGACGTCGGCTGCTGACGGCGACTGCGTCTTAGATCAGCTTCTGGCTGACATCAGCCGAGCTCACTACCCTCTGCGAGGCTCTCTGTAGCACGCATTTCTTGGAGTAGAGCTCTATTTGTGCTGTTGTTTTTGAGGTGCATCCATGCTGTTGCATAACAGCATGAATGCACATAATATGAATGCATTCATGCTGTTGTGTTAGAGGTGCATTTTTAACATATGTTAAAAATGCGTTCATGCTTCTTTGTCAGAGATGCATTTATGCTGCTCTTAATGGTCACAGCTTTGTAATTCGAGATACACACCCACCACCACCACCACCACCACCATAAGATAAAACTTGAGTTGTTGGACGGTCGTGTAACTCCGCTTACTAGTTGAAACATGAGAGCAAATCCATGTTTTGTTTCGAAGAGTGAAGATTTGATTTATGCCCCACTGTATTTTAAATGATACTGATAGCAATTTAGTGTATATTCTAACGTATTTATATGTGATGTTTTTGGTTGTGTTTTATTTCTCTAATGAAATAGAACAAAATACGTTAGAGAAACAAAAGCGTTCAAATGTGAATGAAGCATAACTTCGTTTTTTTAAGCACTCAACAATTCTAAGCTGGAGGAGTTTAATCTTACTATCTCTTGATGAATAATACGAGATATATATGTAATTAAACGCGCAATTATGGTTTTATTGCTCTACGAGAAGAGAAAAACTAGTGAAAATTCTCACACCTTCGACGTTGTCTTGAATGAGAAAACAAAGATTTTGTTCATTAGTACAGTTTTCAAGAGTTGTTATACGCACAGTTTTCCTAAATATAGCACCTAAACCAAACTGCGTTCTGAAAACCAAAGCAAAGTGACGTTTGTCAGTGAGATATTGGCGATCTTACGAAGGCATCTGTACTCATGACCCCCATGTTGACGATGATAGATCAGATAAAAGAAAGCTAACGCAGCATCTGGAAACGTGGGTGAAATTGTCTCTTCCTCCCTTGTATCGTGACCTGCTCTTCCTTCCTTGTATCGTGACCTGCTCTTCCTCCCTTGTATCGTGACCTGCTCTTCCTCCCTTGTATCGTGACCTGCTCTTCCTCCCTTGTATCGTGACCTGCTCTTCCTCCCTTGTATCGTGACCTGCTCTTCCTCCCTTGTATCGTGACCTGCTCTTCCTATCTCGTACACTAATCTGTTCTACGTGTTTTGCTGATTTTTCTATTCTAAAGAACAGCCCTTAAGAGATTTTAGAGAGTCGGTCAAAAAGAGCTAGCTACGAGCTAGGGACCATCAAGTGTTGCGTGTGACTCTTTCACACTACGTCGTTCATGACGGGCATATTATGAAGAACAATCACGCATTACAAGCAGTGATTCTTCAACATATACAACGTAGAATCCTGTCCAGCTAGGTAATCTCTGCCAGAATGACCGCGCATCTCCAGGTATGCAAACGTCAGAGTACAAACTGTGGTGTCAAGCTTCCTGATGTTCGAGGATCCGCCTTTATTGTTGACTCTTATAGTGTTATTCTGAGCTAAGCCCTGCGTTTGCTAGTGAGTTTAGTCTATCTTGTGCCAATTGGTTGAGGCTTGCGTGTGCCTGTGTGGTAAGCCTAACTTGTGCCTGTAGGTTATGCCTAACTTGTGCCTGTAGGTTATGCCTAACTTGTGCCTGTAGGTTATGCCTAACTTGTGCCTGTAGGTTATGCCTAACTTGTGCCTGTAGGGGAAGCCTAACTTGTGCCTGTAGGTCACCCCTAACTTGTGCCTGTGGGTGAAGCCTTACTATTACTTGTAATGTAAAACAAATTAACATGAAATCTACTACAGCATCTGCAGTTTATTACAATACATAAAATTTCGTTAATTTGATGAAATTAACGAAATTTTGTGTTGTAATAAACAGCAGATGCAGTTGTTTCAATGTTCGTAGGACGCAGCAGAACCTGAGTAAAGAAACTATCGTTTAACTCATCGAGGTCAACATGACTTGAATGTTGTTGTAATTGAACCCTAATCATTCATGTTAGTTCTGCTTCTTTCCGTAACTGAAGTTAAAAATTTCAATTTCTTACCATCTTCACTTTACTTAGAGGCCTTTCTTGCGGTTGATAACTGTAACGTGATCTTCAACAGAAGTTTATTCCCGTGATTTGAATTAACATAAAATTCTTTATTTTTGACCTTTCTTGAACAGTAAATTATGAGTAATTTAATTCTTAATTTTTATATTACCAATTAAAAAATATATACATGTCATAATCTCTTTGATTCAATTGGGACTTGAAAGACTACTACAAGTTTTAGCTCTTTCTAATTGAGTGCCAAACACTCTTGCGAATATTAAAGCATCAGTATTACTGTATATTTATGATGCTATCGTGCTCGCAACGAACCGTTCAATGAAAATGTGATCTAATTTTAATTGACACTTATTCACCTGAAAATGTCATGTTTAAGTAACCAATTTAGAGGTAATTGTGTGTTGGATATCTTGCAGCACTTGTGTACAGCTTTTTAGGTTAGACAATTTCTTCGTGTGATTCTCCATGAGCTGCTCTCAGTATTTCTAGCGGTTACGTTGTGTAACGTAAGGTTTACATAACGTTACGTTTACGCTATGGAACATAACGTTTACATTACGTTACATTTACGCTATGTAACGGAACGTTAACATAACGTTACGTTTACGCTATGTAATGTAACGTTTATATAACGGTATGTTTACGTTATGTTGCGCAACTTTTATGACACTACGTTACGTTTACACTATGTTGCGTAACGTTTATGACGCTACGTTACGTTTACGCTGTGTTGCGTAACGTTCACATAACGTTTTGTTACGTATACGCTACGTTGCGTAACGCTTACACGACGCTACGTTACGTTTACGCTGTGTTACGTAACGTTGACATAACGCTACGTTACATTCACGCTATGTGACGGTTACATACTCGTATGTTACGCTTAATTGAGTGCCGCTCTCATTTCGAGCAAATTAAATTTTCTGAAATGAATTTGTTTTGCATGTTACTTTAAATGGCTTCTATCATTCCTGAATATTCTTCATTTTTTCTCCAGTCAGTCACTTTTTTTGCGGTTTATGATAGTCGATGATCATGCATTATTTCCATTGGTAATGTTAATTAAATAATAATGTAAGCACGACTGAGACTATTGTGGACGAGTGCAGTGAATCAATTCTTGTCTAACTTCATCATCAAAGAAATCAACACTAGGAGTTTAATTATATCAGATCTTAACGGGTGCATACATATGCCGGTAGTGCTTCCGTACAACTAAACCGGCTGCGAATACTTCGTGTAAAAACATAAAAAATAAATGAATGAACTTCATTTCCAATAGAGTATGCAGTGCATATGTATGTATTGGGTTTTATATTCTTAATGTTTACATCTTATGAGCAGTGATGGTACTAATCGATAAGACCTTAAAAGTAATAGTGTTACTTCAAGCGAAATCTCCGTCCTCTGTGCTCCAACTTGAAGTGGAGGCTCGTAGAGGCGTGTCGATGAGCGTGGTTGAGGTATGGCATACGCCAAACGTCCAGCGTAGCAGCTGCGGGACATTTCTAACCGCCGATGGTCTAGCACAAACAGACCGTGGCGGCTACGGGGTCGAACCTGGGCCTTCCTGCAGAGCAAGTGGGTAATCCCCACAAATCGGCCAATTGGGAGTAAAACGTTCCTTAAACTCAGTGGATTGCACAGATGAAGTTACTATCGGCTTCTATTCTACTGTGTAAACTACTGCATTCCTAATCGACGGCCCGTCTGTTTAACTGCTTAAAAATTTGGGCATTCCAGAATCAGAGCTCCTCTGTGTTGCATTGAGACTTATTTGTTGTCTGAGCCCCGCTTGGCACCATTTTGGTGAGTTTGTGTTGTTGTGTTGTATAAAATTACATGGCAACCCAGACATCAGGACTCAGTCTTGGCTTACTAATGATCTGCTGCGACAGAAGCTGCCTTTCCTCCATCTTCTAGGAGTGATCACTACGGTAGTCTTATGTCAACTGCCTCATGAGAAATTTAGACACATTGTCACTGCTATGGACCTCATTCGTTTGTGGCACCGTATATTTCTGCAAAAATGGTTCTTTTCAAATCTGTGAGATTCAGGTAAGGTTTATGAGGCGCCATACTCCGGCAACCACAACTTTAGTCGTCAAAGTTTTTTCTCACCGTCCTCAAGTAAAACACAATAATTCTGAAGTATTGTCATAGAAGCGATCGTCTTTTCATAATTTTTGGAGGCTTGAATGCGGCCATGGTTTTACTGCATTGATTCTGCGCAGCTAAGTTATCCGTAGTTTGAAATAGAGAGCACACCACACAACACCAACATCATACAACACCAACACCCCACCACACAACACCTACACAACAATACCACACAAAAACATCGACACTAAACAACACCAACACTCCACAACACCTACACAACAACACCGCACCACAGCAACACCCTACAACACTATCACCACACAACACCAACACAACAATACCACACAACACCAACACCAATACCACACAACACCTACACAACAACACCGCACCACAGTAACACCCTACAACACTATCACCACACAACACCAACACCACGCAATGACACCAACAGCAAGCATACAACACTATCACCACACAACATCATAAAACTCGTACCAGGTATCGTTAAATAACACGGTCGTAAAAGAGATCGATAAAACAGAAGAAAAGGATGTCCTATGCAGAATAAATGGACTTCTGCAGAAATTTTAGATACTTTTTTCTCCACGTCATTCTTCCTTTTTTCGTCCCGGTGGGATACTTCCTTTCTCTTTTGAAACACCATTTTGAGCAGATAGGGTGCTGAACTCATGTATATGACTATATTACTTCGCGTCCGTTTTTAAGGAATGACAGTGATAGCATACTTTTACATGAAATTTAATATTCTTTACTCATACTTAATACCCGGGATGCGATTTTGTGATTATGAGAAGATTATGTGCCCAAGATTTCTCGTAAATATTTCGTTGAAGGAAATTATTGTTTTGTCTACACGGACTGTGCTGCACTGCTCAGTCTCGAGTTAGATGGTCTGAGGCAGTGTTTCTCAAAGTATTTTCAATCACCGCCCCTTAGGACACTATTTCATTTTCCATCGCCATCTAATGATTATATTACTGTATATTATACAGCAATATAAGCCCCAATTCAAGGCGTACCCTCCTACCGCCCCCTTGCATTTCCTCAACACCCCCAGAGGGGCGGTACGGACCACTTTGAGGAACACTGGTCTAAGGAAATGCTTGATTACATTTCCATGTTTTTGAATTTCTTTCAGTAATCTTGTTGAAATGTTAATTGAATCAAAAAACGAGCCAGATATTAAGTAATCATTTAAATATAGAGTAATTTAAGTACCCGTTGATGTCTGTTGAATGCATAAGATGACAGTGGAACCTGACACGGTAGAACAAACTTGCCGGCAGTTCCAGCACGCTGCCTCCGATGATTGAGGCCATGAAAGTTTTCGGGCAAACGAAGAAAATTAAATTAAAATTTATTTATCCCATTCATTTGGCATCGCACGTGCGTTAGTGTGTGTTGTTAAAACAGAATTCAATTCCGCATTTCATTGTGCTGTTTCCTTTACTTTTTTATTTTTTTACTCTACAATTATGTGTGTACATATATTTTTATCAAAAAAGTTCTCGGTTCTGAAGACATCAAAAAAAATTATTCTAAACTTTTTAAAACTATGTGCATATTTAAAGAGCTGCTCGAATAGCTAGTAAAGTTTTGCTCTCGTTTCCAAACGCCATGTGATTTTATCACTTGTAAGTCATTGACTGAAGCTCGACCATTTTTGTGCGTTACTATCACTACAGTACAATAGAGGAGAGGCATTGGATAGCAACCCAAGAATGGGCCAAACTGCTCGTTTCTATTGCCTTATTTTTTCTACATATTCTATTCTAGGTCAAGAAGCTACCGACCTACCGCTCTTCCCCTGTCTCTCCCCCTCCCTCCTAATCCCCAGCCACGTTTCCGCCCGGACACGAGTAAATGCAGTTTCCGAGGCCTATCCATCCACCCTAACTAAATATTCCCGTTTTCTTTTTTAGGTCGATGTCTTAATATCGTGATATTTTCTGTTAAACTCAGGCTACGAATATAGACAGCAAAGAATTACCTCGCTGGTGTATATTCAACCTGGTAATGTGTCGTAATTTCATAATTTACACTCCCGTGCATCTGGTGTAAGGCATAATTAATTATGAAATATGGGTGTTATACCCGATTAAATTTACAGCAGTTAAGTAACTTTTCGTTGGCAATAATCGGTGCCTGAGTTTCATGCCAATGTTCACGTGATTTGAGACATAGACTAAATACTAAAAAAATAAAAAGCTTTCAGTTTATCTAAAAATTAATTAGCGTCGTCTTACTTGGACGCTAACACAAATAATTGTTTATTGATGAATGTTTTTTTTTGGATGAGTACATCGTCACCAAAGACCTGGAATGCCTTCTTAATAAAAAGATGACAACATTAGATGCTTCCCAGAACTTTGCTTCAGAGTTTGCACTAAGAACATTACCATCCCGTAACTGTTTCGAGGTAACTGAGACCTTGGTAATCAATGACTGGCTCTCGAAGCATCACTGCCATCACGGACCAAATGAATTTGGCTCAAGTCACATTATTAAATTGATGCACGTTGTACCTGCTGAAGATGATTGATTTCCTCTGACACATTGCAATGCAGTCTTCAAACTCAGACTAGCGTCGTACAGCGCGTCCAGTTTTTTCTAGTAGGTTTTACATGTGAAGCATCATGTCGATCAGCATGTTTAGCTTTGCATTAAGACTCTCGTGGTTTCTATCAGATCGAAAATTTTCTACAAAACAAAGTGGAAAAAGATGGCAGATTCTATTTTGCCGTTACAACTCGCAAGTGTATTTTTTCACAAATCTTTAAACCACTCGAGCAAATGAGAGAATTCGTTCCAATTTGTTAAACTTAACTTCTGCATACTACAACTCGACTACTTTCAATTAAGTATTAAACTAAATTAAGTATCTACTAAATTTCCGGCGCATATTCACTATTGCAGGTTTTAAGGAAATTAAATATTAATGATGGCTCTAAGCATTTAATGACCCAACTTACTCCAAGAAATCGAATGAAAACAAGAAAAAAATTTCAAAACTCATCCGTCACAGAATTCACAGATAAAAGGCGAAGGATGACAAAAATAATTTTGAGTTCGCATGAGCACAGAAATGTGTAACTCTCTATACTTTCGCATTCTTAGATTTTTTCCAAAATAGTATTCTGTGTTTCGTGGGAGGCTGAGGGAACAGGCACAAAGACGAAGCCCAGAAACCAAATTGAATTTGAAATTGTGAGGCAGAATGAGAATAGCTTCACGGACAGAAGTAGAAGATGGTGATGTTCGTATTTCTTGATGTCGAGGATCTCAGAGCGAAGGTAAAGATTTAGCAGAAATTGCCTATTTGTTTAGAGTAAAGTGATGATTCAACTACTGAAGTGATTAAGTTTGATGCGACATCTGGCACTTCACCCGTGTTGAATTCATTGAAACATTTCTTCAAGATAATCATTGTAAGCCGTCAATATTTTCAGGAGTACTACTTTGCGTAGTAAATGTGACATTTCAACATTTCCATTATGAATTTTTCACGTTCGGTCGAGCAGGAATAATTTTCGATGTACGTGTTGAAAAGGTTAGTGACTTGGAAAATTCTAACAACGGTTTGAAACTCGATTTTTAGTCGCTGGAATAGCAACTGAAGGTAATTTCGGCACATTGGCTCTATTGGGAGTCGAACGGTCCTTAGGGATGAATTTTGAGAAGTTAAGGGGATGTTTACCAGCACAGAACTGACCGTGAGGCTTTGCAGGCATTGGTGAAAAAGAACTGCGCATATTTCCAACCATGGAATGTCTCGTTCCAGCCTCGGGGTCCATGGAATTAGAAAGAAACTCTTTACTGCAACATTTGGAAGACTGTAATTCTGTGGTTGCACATCGTGTGAGCAAAGATTTGGAAAATAGCTCCCGCGAATTCATTTGGCCTTTATTGCTGATTTCGAGGCTGAAGAACTCGCCAGCTTTCTTCTTCTAGGAGAAAAGAGCTCCTTGGAAGACAATTTTTTAAATGGCATATTATTAAATGGAGAAAAGCGCGATGGTATTGTTGACGTTAGCGATTGTGATGTTCGAGGAGTTAAACTGTAGCGTAACCTTTGACTCTTGTTCGATTTCCAGAGACATGAGGTTCCTGTGGAGCGTGCATTATTTTCGCTTCGTTCTCTCGGAGTTG
Organism: Trinorchestia longiramus; assembly: GCA_006783055.1. Lineage (NCBI taxonomy): Eukaryota > Metazoa > Arthropoda > Malacostraca > Amphipoda > Talitridae > Trinorchestia > Trinorchestia longiramus. Next base: position 79,070 of record VCRD01000850.1, read on the forward strand.
TAGGAGTTGTTCTAGAACTGAAGTTGTTGTCATCACTATTTTTCTTCACTGTTGGATTGGCCGGTTGATGCACTTGTGAACTCTGGGAATTGCAAGCCGTTTGCCTGCACTTCTGGAAAGAAATCTTTCTCGGAGAATACACGGATTTTGTAATTTTTGAATATGTTTTACGTTTATTGGAAGAGGACAAAGCAGGTGCACAAAATTCTAAAGCAGAAGTTGAATTGTACACCGAAGGCGAGCAACTGTCGAAGAGATGGCCATTATTTTCGAAAGAACTAAGTTTTTTTCGATTCATGACCGTCTCATAATTTGGTTCTGATTTTATGCCAGCACGAATACAATATTCCTCGTCACATAATAATTCTGGTTTAAACTCAGACAGTTCGTAGTCTCTAGTGCTCACAGATGTGTTATGGCTTTCTTGATAACTGCTCCCAATCATATTCACTCTTCCGAAATTGGAAATATCTTTTGTATGAAAATCGTTGGCCTGATAGATCACCTTGGCAAATTCCTCATCGTTTTCAAAGCTATTGCCGTCCCCGGCAGTCCTAACTTCTTGGATTTGAATTTTGCGTTTTTGTGTGTCCAGACGAACATTTTGACCATCCATTGTCTCGCTCTCACTCGTTTCACCGTCTCTTCCTTGACACAACAAACTGCTCTCCATTGAAGCTTCCATCAAGCTGGTGGCGACCTTCTCCTCCTCCACACATCCATCTGAGAAGAAAGGAGTTTGGTTAGCAGTGAAATATTTCAAAAGAAATCATCGTAAGTAAGTGACAAATGTATGTTTCTTTGTGTATTTAAGTATTTGAAGATGGACTTCTGTCATTATCCGCACTGAAGATGAAATGTTTGTAAACCAAAACGCTAGTTATTTAACACGTTTCTTTTATACAGTCGTTGTTCTTTTCATTTTATGTAATCATCATTGTGCCTATATCGTTTCTAAAAACATCTTATTTACAATGAAGTAGAAGATGACAAACTATGAACCATTTAACTTACCAGAACACTCTCATGAGAAGAACCACTCGTGAAATCACAGGCGAGACGTCCTTATTCAATCCAGTTGAAAATATTCGGAAAAACTTTTTAAGCAGAGTGTCAATATTATCTTGTATCAAAAAAGCCTCAGTTAACATTCCGTTGAAAATATATTAGACTTTATCCAACACAGACTGCTGCACAAATACTAAAATACACCACTACACGTGGACTATCAGCTATACTAGAACACACGTAGACTGTCTACGTTATCACAGCAGCAATGTATAAAAATCGAAACTAAGAGTACAATAAGAAGGTGGGCATGCAACAGATATATGATTTTTACAACACTTATGAAATCATCATGATTTATGTGGTATATGAAGACATGTTCTTTGATAAGCACACGGAGTCAATATGACATTCATGACACAGAGGAAGTCAATAAGACTCATGACACAGACGAAGTCAATAAGACTCATGACACAGAGGAAGTCAATAAGACTCATGACACAGAGGAAGTCAATAAGACTCATGACACAGAGGAAGTCAATAAGACTCATGACACAGAGGAAGTCAATAAGACTCATGACACAGAGGAAGTCAATAAGACTCATGACACAGAGGAAGTCAATAAGACTCATGACACAGAGGAAGGCTCACCTGGAGGTCCTAGGGACAGCACCAGCTGCAGGAGTGCCGCCTGTTCCTGCACCAGCTGCAGCTCGCATCTGCCATCTGCACTGCTCGTGTCATTGAAATTTACATAAATAAGTAAAATGATCATAGAAAAGTATATTAGATGATAACGCCTATGAAAGATAATAGAAATAACAAAAAAATTAAAAATTAGACAAAAGTGTAGTTTAATAACAGTTATACTTGTATTAAATGATAGGTTTAGTACACTAAACAAAATAACGATAAGCTGAGTCAATTTTAACACCACAGGAAATCATTATAGGTATAAATCATTATAGTTGGTTGGTAAATGATCGTAAAGCAAGATACTTTATGCGCACGGGAGTTCACCATCATTTACATACATAAGCTACAACACTACAACACTTCTGTTCCATAGTTATGAGAGTAACTCTTGAAGATCCCGTTTTCAATATTAACTTTTACTGCAGGAATAAAATTTTATGCATTCAGAGTCGATCTTTTTTTCCTAAAACGCTAATATGAAACGCATTGTATTGTCGGTACCAAAGGCACCGGATCACTATAAAACAGGTCAGTTGTTCCGTTATTAGCTTTCTTCTCCCACTCGGACCTGCTTTGGTAGATAAAATAGAAAATGGAAGTTCTGTATACATTCATGAAAGGAATTCAGATTTTGATAATACCGCGGGTAAAAATGAAAAATGTATTTTATTTCATAGATCTTGAATTTTACGGGTACACATTGCACTAGTATAATATAAAATTTATTTTCTACTTTCATAAGTTTAGGCAGCACTCAATTTTAAATGCAAATTCCAAACTCGTGCACAAATTAGCTCTCGTACACGTGATCTTATCTTTGTCATCTTTGTCCGGGCGCGTGGGACGGAGACAGGCACGAGATATCTTTGAAATTGTATCGTAACTGCTGTTAATTTTCTCCCGGTATTTTAAGATGACAAATAATAAAATATAATAGACCATAATAAAACCGTAAAAGATTGCATATGACTGCATTGCCTTTGCCCTACATGACATAACAATTACATATGACATAAATTCATTTGACTGCAAAACTGCATCAATTTGATCGATTTATCCGGAATTAAAAGTCGTGTTTTCATTACAACTTCAGTCAATTTCGTGCCAACTCAGTCTGCCAGTAAATTGATCCTGAAATACGTGTCGTGTTTTCAGGGCGAAGAAACCACGTATTTGCTCTCTGAGTTAATCCTCTTAGATAATTCGATAATAGCAAGATACTCATCAGAAATATCGCTCATATGTGCTCAGACCAACTAATTATTAATATATACAGTATTTTAATTAATGTATTCGTAGGATTTATACCAATTTAGGATTCATTGAGACTTAGTCGAGTCAGAATACAAAACATATAGAAGTTGATGAAGTGGCTTTTCTATTTCCAACATCATTATTTACGTACATATTTCTAAATTCGGTATTTAATTAGCGATGTAAAAAAAATCAGCTGAACTTCAAACGACAGCAATGTACGAACGCTGTATAAATTCCTACGTTAAATTTGTGAGAGGTAATTTACCTAAATGTAAATTACTTATTAAACACATTCTGCTGACGCAAAATTGCGTTAATGTTGCCAGGATGATAAATGCGTGCAGTATGACGTACACAGCAATAAAACTAGCACAATGATACACGTACGACAATTACGCTTATGCTGTTACAGTAGCTGCAAACTGATACATCCTTCAAACCAACACTTCGATCAACCAAAATGGTACTCCTGACACGAATGCTTGTATAAACTTCAAATCATTCACCATTAAATTTTTATCCTCACCGGAGAATTTTAATGAACTCGTCGATGTTGGCGCTGAGTGTCGTGATGCACTGCTCCAGACTGTCGGTGTAGTTCAGAAAATCCTCCAGACAGTTTTTGCAGTCGTGAACCTGATGACTGCAGCTCTGCCAGTGTAAGATACGCACTTTCTCTTGTTTCAAGAAACGCTTGAACTTTTTTGTCCGCTTTGTGATTTTCTGTAAAGTCTCGGACTCCAGGTTTTGCTGAACTGTCTGCGCCGCACCCATCGTAAACAAAAGAAATTTTGGATTCCGTTTGAGGGCCACGTTTTCGAAGTACACAAGCTCATACGAGTCAACACTTCGATCCACAACTAACTCTCTACGGCTTTCAAGTTGGAGCGATAGTATCCAAACCAAACACTATTACCCAGCTCTTCCAAAAACGATCAAAAATGTCTATAATGCGTAAGGACTGAGTCGTCACCAAGGGTCAGCACACGACTGAAAGGATCTTTTAGAGTGAGATTCACGAGCGCCTGCGCCGGACTAATGAGCAGAACCATATGCAGGCGGAGCGTCGAAAAAGAAGTCGGCCAATGGCATGTAAGATATTTTCGACCCAGTCCATTAAGTCTGGTGACTCAAAAACATATGTGTTTAAGACGTGTGATCAAGCACACATTATAGCTCGATTTTGTTCTCATTGATGTGTTTAGCATCCACATTACTTTTTCACACAGTTTTTTTTCATTTTTTCGTCTTGGTGTTTTCTTTTTTTAAGATTCGTTCTGAAGTGGCTGCTTCCGGTCTCGTTTTTTCCCCCAATATTTTCGGCTCAAGCCACAATGAACGACACACATTTTTTCGTTTTTCATGCCTTTGTTTTAGTTGTGGCATGACTCAGAAAGCTGAAAGCGTCAAACCAACGCCACGCGCGTAGACGACGTGTGCTTCAAATTCTAACGGGACTCTAGAGTGGAAATAAAAATATTATCAATTACTTCATAATGGCATTAAAAAAGTCGATTCTCCCTAGCGCTCAAACTCGCCTACAAAGCCAGATGCTTCAGTGAATTATAGTGGGAAAATGAAGAGTAACCGTAGAATTCGGAAGTGCATGTGAGTTTCATTCCATATTCGCAGTAGTTAATCGAAACATTTATTGTCAGAGCCACGGTCAGGACCAACAAAGTTGTCCCCAGGTGCGTCCATTTCATACAATTTTCCAGTTCCTTTTGACCCTGAACTCAAAAAAGACAACTATAACCTTAAACTGTCACTCGTGTCACTCTGGGCAAAATGTGCAATATTTTGAGTATCAAGAATAACACATGATTGAGGTAAATATCATACTCAAATCTGGGCTCCTGCAGTATTTGTTGGACGAGAAAATTCAACTTGTATAATACACAGTATATCTCTATCTCAGTCTAGGTTCGGATTGTACCATGGGTATAAATGAAAAACGTCTTATATCATAGATCCTTTGTTTTATTACTTTTAAACAATGGAATTTGCATGGGTACTGTCTAAGCCATGTTATCGGTAGATAAAATACAGAATGTTTGAATGAATATATATTATGAAAAATATTCTTTTGAAACACAATAATTTGTCGTAAATCTTTACTGGATTCGTCTTTATAATAATTTCAAATTAGTCAAATCTAAACCGTAGAATTTCCACGGGAACTATCTAGCTAATAAATAGTCAAATCTTAACTTCAGCAATATGTGTTCGATTGGATAAATTAGTAAATGCTCAAATCTGGGATCTAGGAATGTATGTAAGATTTATTAAATTAATAAATACTCAAATGTATGTTCTAGACTATGTTGGATTCAGTTAATTAGCACCAGTCTAAGTCAGTTGATTTGCTTGATACCGCACAACATGCATACAAAAAGTTTTTGCAATGACGTCAGTGCGAATTGCCAATTGAGCTAGTTTAGAAAAGGCACCCACTTGCCATGATAGTTTGAAAAAGAAAAGCCGAAAAATGTTTGCACTATCTATTCTACTACTCCACCATACATTTGCTATTTTATGCCTACTCGAAGAAACTTTGTAAGGAGACTAAAACTGGCCTGAAAATTTCTAGTTGATTTCCAATATAACAAATTTATTGTCAGAGATCACATGTGATATCAATCAATGTGTGACATTAATACTCAATAATTTCACGACTACACAACAGCAATAAAAATATAAACAGACTTAATTGTACGATTAATTTTTGAGAGTGAGCTGACCGAGCTAGATTACAGCAGGAGTTACTAAGAACTTAACAGAATTTGACCTACTAACGGGAATTAATGTCAAGAAAAATAAGGTTAAATCAATAACTCATTAACTGCACTAGCGACCATCATCAGTTCTATCTTTGCCTTATCAGTGTCCTCTCAACCCTATCTCTGATATGCTCGCATATTATTCCTTTGTCCAGCGAAAAATACATTTTCAACATGAAGAACAATAACCAGGGAGTTTTTATTGCTCAAATAATATTTTCTTAATAAAAAAGCTCGTCACAGAATGCGGAATCAAAGCTTACGGTGCATCTAATAACAGATAATTTAGTACTGCCTCATGCTGGCGTCATCTTGATTATCAATTTACAATGTTACTCTTTATCTCACACTTGGTCTAGTTGAGGCTCAGCCTTCATGTGGATCACAGTTTTTGCTCTGCACACGAAACTACAGCGCTGATTTAAGTAATGTAAAGTGTAAATATTTCAAGTCAAAAGTTTCGAAGCAAAAGAAATTAACTAAACATCATCTTGACGTCATATAAAAAAATTATGCTTCGTAAATTTTTCTCTGGTTGATTGTTAAATCACCATGAACCTTAACCGTCTGTCAGGATACCTTTTTTAATAATTTTAAAATGTGAATTTCTTTTTATTGATGGTGACTGATGCTTTAGTTGGTTACTTGTTCATGCTAGGCAAACTGATGCTACGGAAAACGGAAACAGTTTTCTTACCTGGCTCGTAGTGCAATTTATTTTGACGTTTGAAGCAACTATTCATGAAAGATTTATAGCGGAATTCCCCCTAAAAATACTATTTGATGGCCGACTTGCAATGGCTCCCCCTGGCAGTGTTCATCATCATGCCAGTCACGATAATTATCTGGTGGGTGATGTACTAATTCTTTTATTCATAGAAAAAAGAGAGCATGAATGATTTCATGTCAACAACAAATATTTTACGCAAATTGTGAAGGACTGAAGTTCTCAACATGTTGGTTTGCTTCAATATATATATTCAATGTGTTCGGCATCTCCCACTTTTGGGAAGTCATCTAGCAAGTTGCATTATGGTTTATACCGCTTAGCACAATTTCAGGAAAATTGGCAATTGATAGAAGAGACCCGTGAGTGTCTTGCAAGTGTATGTATAAAAACTGTAACTGTGCATGCTTTTTCGCCAAAGCCTGGCTCTGCATTAATTTTCTTCAAATATTAATAGTTACAATAAATCAACTTTTCTTTTCGCTCTGCAAACAGCGGTTTTATAATGAATTTTTTTTTCTCATTAGAAAGCTAGATTTTTTGTTGTTTTCCAAGTATTTTTGTGCATTCAAAGTGTTTAGTTTAGTAGTCTTGTCTTTCTCCCTCGACTAGTGCTTCCAGTTTAGTGTTTCTGAGTATTAGTATCAGAATATTAGAACTCTCTTGAACACAATAGCTCCTGGCTCACGAATTTCCAAGTATTTGAGTATTTTATCTTCGAAGTTTGGGTGTAGTTCAAGTAATTTTTCCCCGTCAAAAGTGCCAAACACAGTGGCCAAACAGCGCGTGGCTTGTGTTTTTGTGATGCGCGAGTCCCTGGCTCGAGCCTGCCCGACTTCCCTTGTTTGAGACGCAGGGGACCAGGTGGTCGCCACCATTCATAATCAAAAAGCTCATCTAGCGCCTCTGCGAGCTTCTACCTCATGTTGCACTACAGAAGGAAGCTACATCGTTAGTTTTAAGATGTTAGAGTTAAATATTGGAAAACTGATCACCATACATGTGCTGCATACTATATCAGAAATAAAAGTTACATGTTTTATTTGATTCGCTGATATAATTAACGTCGTACGTGATGTCCTTGGAGTTCGTAATCAATTCTGTAAACATCACCGCCTTCAAATTCACGCAGCTTTACATCCAGCTCACACCTAGTTACCAAGTGGCCGTTTTGAGGCCGATGTCTGATTAGGTAGGGATAAAATTTTCAGAAATTTAGTTGCTTAATAATTATAGTTCCCTTGCGTTGCAGCTACGGGTGGGCGGTGGGTTTGGACCTCGTGGACCCCGCGTTTCCGTACATCAGCGACACGGGAGCCTTCCCTCCCGTCAGCTGTTTCTTCACCCTCATGCTCAACACCGCAGCAGTAATCAGTAAACATCTATACATATATTAATACGACTAGTGTACCTGTGCCATCAAAAATGATGGCAAATACTGTTGGAAAGATATTAAATAAAATTACATATAAGAAAGCAATGTAATATATTTAGTTTTATATATATTTACAAAACACAAACGTTTTAATTGAGTATTTCTTTAATGACAACATTCCTAGTGAAAACTAAGACACTTAGTTTTCTACTGCTGCAATTGATTGTAATTCGTGTCATATTCGGGTACAATGTACCCGAATCATAGGGCAATACCCCGCCGAACTCGGTATCCACGATACGGACTCGAGTATGTAAGGCTCTGGATCTCTCTAATTTTTTTAAAGTGACACGAAACATAAATAAATAAATAAATATATAAATAAGTATATAAACACACGACGGTCATTCTTAGTATTATTTTAAAGGAAATTTGTTAATAAGGGCCATTCAGAAACTTTCACTACATAATAATACACAGTTTGTTACTTGCTTGCTTGGTCCATCTCTCTGTCAGGCTCCTAACGACTTACTGTAGATAATAGAAAATTCGGTAGGGGATACATGTATTATCAGGATTGTATTGTGGATACCAAAGGCACCCTTCAATGTGGAAACTCCTTCGCAAAGCCCGCGTCCACTGGCAAATCAAACGAAACAATTCAGTAAAAAACACGTTAATTTTGACGTGTGGATCTGCTAGTTATCATGATTACTAGATAGTTCCCGTGGAAATCTCACGGTTTAAAAGTGATAAATGCGACAATTCTTTCGCGTTTAAATATTTTCCGACCAATAATTGCGTTACAAGTTTGATTTGATAAATTTAAAATTATTATAAACACGGAAGTATCAAAGTTTACGACGAATTATTGTGTTTTGAAATAAATATTTTCATGAATATATACAGAACTTCCATTCAGTATTTTATCTACCGATAACATGACCGTGTAAGAGAAGAACGCTCATTACAGAAAAAAATGGCGTATTTTATAGTAATTCAGCACCTCTGGTATCCACAATACAATGCTTATAATACATTCATACCCGTTCTGATTTCAGTTCAATGATTTTTCTTCAGTAATAGATGGGAAGAAATGGGACGGACACACGGAGATTGACAGACAGAGAGAGAGATAGAGAGAGAGAGAAAGAGAGAGAGAGAGGTAGGAAGATGGAGATCAACTTTTTATCATATAAGTAGAAGATTAGAAGTTGCAGTAGACCTGCAATCTCAACCAAATTCAAGCAGTGTTTGGTGAATCTTGTTTTTATTGAAATGAGCTTGTTTTTGAGATTTCTCTGTCTTATATTTGCAAGAATAGAATAGAATAGAATAGAATAGAATAGAATAGAATAGAATGAGGCTATAGGAACGAACCTTCTGGCCCATTCTTGGGTCGGATAATTACTTCGATAATTATTCGGTTGTTTACCCAAGTCCCATGCCTTATTTCTAGCCGCGTCAACCATGTCGGCAGCGGGATTCCACTATATAATAATATAGTGCAAGTCGGTACCTTGTTTCCGAAGTATCCATATTGAATGGGAAGAAGGCAAATTACGAAAGAATAATCATTCAATTTATAGTAGTCTTTCATCTTTGGTATCCACAATACGATGCCTACAATAAATGTACTGAAAATATGAAAAAATAACGCTCTACAGATACGTAAAATATCTTTAATATATTTACATTTTTTGGATCCAAAATCTAATTTAGGTAAAACTTTTCCTATGATTCCCGGATTCAATATTCCCGTAGTTTAGTCTGTTTCTGCCTGATCATCAGTGAAAGAAAAATAAATACCGCATGCTGCGACGCTGGACGCCTGGTGTAGGAGTGGGTCTTCATCAAGCTCATTGAAGTGCCCCTAGGAGCCTCTGTTTCTAATTGCAACACAGAGAACGGGAGCAGTAGCTTGGAGTATTAACACTACTCCTAAGATGTTAGCATTAGAAATTAGAAATCCAATGTATCTGTACTGTATTTTTGATTGGTAATATTTTTTTGTGAGGTTTCATCTCTTTTGGCCTGAAGATCAACATTACTTGACGAATCCCGTTTTTCTCACCTTGCCTCTTCTTTAACACATTTTCCATGATTTAACCATAACGATATATGAGAACAATGAATGAAAAAGTGAAATGAACTCGCTATAATAACGCATTTTTGATTACTCTTAATTCTGTGTTTGCAATTTGGGGAAAAAATGTTCATATACAAAGCCGTCATCCTTGCAGTAAAATACGCAAAAATACAAAGTAGTTCTCCACGTTTTAAAGTGTTACTTGATCTCTGTACAGTGGTAGCTCGAGATACGAACAACTCTATATGCGAGAAATTCCAGATACGACGAAAGTATGAGCGAACAATTCTGCTCTATATACGATCATTGGCTCGCGTAACGAGCCACGAGCGAGGTTGTGGGTATACGTGACGCGCGTTTCCTGGTCCGCCTTGACCCGGATTCCTCTCTTGTAAATCAGTATCCGTTGTTCTCTCGTAGCGTGATGATTTACGCGTTTGTGCGCTTGTGATTTCATTGTTTTTTTTTGCATTTTGCATTTAACGGGGAAGTTTGTTCTAGATACGAGAAATTCGCTATACGAGTTCAGTGCTGGAACGAATTAAACTCATATCTCAAAGTTCCCCCATATTTTGATTTATCTTCACAGTCCTGGTGATTGTATTCGTCCGCCATCACCACATCAAGTATCGGACGGAGGGTTTGGCGATCAATTCAAAGGAGATCCAACGGCGTGTGTGGCACAGTAAAGCGGCGGCGACCATCGGCGTAATTGCAGCAGTAGGCCTGGCTTTCGTAGCTAGTTTTCAGGTGACCTTAATATGATTTGTTTTGCATTACTCGAATTTGATCATTGAGTTTAAATAAAATCATTTATTTTCAATAACGCAAGGTAATTGGTACCTGAGAACAAAGGATCTCCTTGGACTAATTATTAAAGAGTTTTTTAAGTAGTGTAAGAGTTTATATGAAGTAAACATCGTATGAAGTGTATCTAAGTAGTATACGTGCAGTATCTTGCGTCATATCTGATGTATTGATACCAAAATGTCGTAGAATGTATGTTCATTCTAACATTCAATACCTGAACTCGTTTCGAAAAGAAAAGATGTATTACTAAACAGTTCCCGTGGAAATTCCACGATGTAGGTTTGACTAATTTTTAATTATTATTAAGATAAATGCATTAAAGATTTACGACGAATTATTGGGTTTTAAATCAATACTTTTCATTGATGTATACAGAACTTCCATTCTGTATCTTATCTACCGATAACATGACCCAGATAGTACCCGTTGAAATTCCTTGATTTAAAAGTGACAAAATTGAGGATCTATGAAATAAATACATTTTTCAGTTTTACCCGTGGTACTATCATAATCTGAATATTTTTCATAAATATATACAGAAACTTCTAGTCTGTATACTTTTTTACCAATAACATGGCCGTGTATGAGAAGAAAGCTAATAACGGAAAAATAGCGTATTTTATAGTGATCCTGCGTTTGGTATCCACAATACAATGCTTAGAATACATTCGTACCCGTTCTGATTACAGTTCAATAATTTTTCTTCGATAATAGACAGGAAGTATTGAGACAGACACACACACACACATATATATATATATATATATATATATATATATATATATATATATATATATATATATATATATATATAGAGAGAGAGAGAGAGAGAGAGAGAGAGAGAGAGAGAGAGAGAGAGAGAGAAAGAGAGAGAGAGAGAGAGATATATATGGAGATACATTTTTCATTTATAGGATTGATATTGTAAGTACTATTTTATTTCAACTAGAGGGGGAGGGAATATCTCCCCTCCTTCTCCCCCTTCTGCTCCCCTCCAATCGGAGTGGTAGCTGCAACACATGTATGAGAGCGTCACTCTCTGAAAAAAAGGGGCATCTCTCTTCCCTCGCTACCGTCTTAACGACGTACTCTCATACCATATGTGTACCACATCTTACAGTATTGTCATTTGGAGAGACACTTAAGCTTAAAAAAACAATATCAAACCCTTATACAATTCTAGCCGGCCGGCAGGTGGTCTTTTTGGGTGACTAGAACATCGAATTGTCAAAAAAATTGGTGATACTTATTATAGCAGCAGTTAGACATTTCATGATGCGTTAGCTTCACTTGTTTTTTATTTAACAGGCTTATTTAAAATGTGTGGTATATTCAAAAAAGTGTGCTAAAACCAAACCTAAGTTGTTTATCAACCCAACACTTCACTCAACACAACACTCAGAACATGTTACGGTTCTGCTTGTTCAAACTCCCGACAATGTGACCAACCAATGAACAAAGCGTGATAATGTTGCATTACTCTCTTCGACGAAAACTGAAATCGTTAAAAGTTAAGAATTAAATGACTAAGTCTCTACAATGTCTCCAGGAGTTTAACGTTCCTCTGTGGCACGGCATTGGAGCGGCGTCGGCCTTCTTTGTGGGTACCATCTACATGGCTTATCAGGTACCATCTACATGGTCTATCGGGTACCATCTACATGGTCTATCGGGTACCATCTACATGGTCTATCAGGTACCATCTACATGGCTTATCAGGTACTATCTACATGGTCTATCAGGTACTGTCTACTATACATGTCTACCAGCCATTCAAGCTTCAGGAAAGAAGGACTGGGATGCCTATTAGCTTGTACCAACGCTGCACGATACCTACATATGTACCCTCGTAGTGTATACACCCTGTGTTCATATACGCTTGTACCAGTCCTTGTGCAATAAAATTCCTGGGACCCAATAAGTCCTAGTACTACATTAAGACCTGTTTCCAATGTTAACTCATAGTCGATCACCGTCGTCCAATGTACGTATACTCTCATAGTTCATATAAGTACACTCGCTCTTTATACAATATATCCACTCACTTGTTTTACTCACACATCCTACACGCACACACAAATCCTATATAAGCGTACCCTGTTTGTCCACACATTCTATATCCCTTGCATCCTATACGTTTGAGCCCTATGTATTCATGAACCCTTTATACCCACATACCTATACACACACGAACCGTATACATATACCCGAGGCCGGTTACTACCCACGTAGTAATGTACTCTTTACTCCTGAGGAGTTTTTTGAGAGGATTGTATGTTTATATCCCACAGAAAGAGGCTAACGTAAGGTAGATTTACAAACTTTATGTATAATTGAGTACAATAATTAACGTTCAAACTTTTAGAGCCAATGTTTGTCAAACGAACAAATGTATACAAATACAACAGAAAGAAAATAGTATTCATTCATGTTATAGCTGGAAATTAACATATTTCATAAAATATGCCCTCCATCTGTGTAGATAACAAGTTAAAGACGCTTATAGAATAAACTGCACAGTCACAAATGACTTTTTTAGGGGTTCTGGCCCCTTCCCTTTTAATTTTTTACTTCAGAGCCTCCAAATTTTTACGATGTATCACTGAAACCTCACTCTCGAGTATGGAGCAGATGCATGGAATTACAATTCGAGAGGATTCAGGTCTGTCGATGAAGGAGACCGTTCCTATTTCGAAATGAGGCGGGGCACATTGGATAACCAGCAATGGTTTTTTCTATTGCGGTTTCTTAGCGCCACGTTATGGTGCTGAGTCATGCTGAAATGACCACTGGTGTTTCTTAAAATGGTTCTTATCCCAGTTGAACAATGACTCTGCAAGAATGTCGAAATAATTTTTTAGTGCATTCAACTCGTTTTGCCACAAGAATCAAAGAACTTGTTCCAGTTTCAGTGATCGCTGCTCACACCATTTTTAACGACACTCCTTGTCTTTAAGTGATTAACCAGGTTTCAATCTCACCGTTTCCAGGCCAAAATCGATCATTTTGTCAGTTAAATTTTTGCTGGATATCAAATTTATTTTCATCACTGAACAGGAGGCGCGGCAGCGTGCCTTCACGCTCGTACAAGACAGAAGATTTTCAACTCTTTCAAGACATTTGTCAACAGATCTCACAAATAACAGCAGTTGCTTTTGATATTTGTAATATTAATATAATATTAATGTATATTAATATATTTGTTAATTGTAATATTAATATATATTATTAATAATTGATTTTGGATATGAATGTAATGATAACTATTGATCACCCTGTTTATGTGTACTGTATATTATTGCCTCAGTTGTTTTCGTCACTTTCATACAAGTCTTGAGGTAAATGGCTTGAACATAGAGAGTTGGGATGAAGAGAGCTTGAGAGTAGAGAACTTCCATATAGAAAACTTGAGCGTTATTCGCAGTCAGTAGAACCGGAAAATCCTTTACGACTGTAAAACCGTTGTTGGTGGCCGGTCTGTGGAGACAAGAGAAAGTGATCTGCCTCAGGATTCTGCGGACGATTTTGGTCCGGTGGGAATCGTCTTCAGATGCATCGTTTGTAGAGACAGAAGTCCAGAGCTTGTTCCGTGGTGAGCCAATGTGCTTCCGAGGATCCTGCCCTGCTATAGGGAGGAATGCTGATGTTTTGCTGTGCTTCCTGCTGCATAACTGATTTTCTCATGCTGCTGCAGCGCCTTTTGAAGCCTCATGGTTCAGCTCAGGCTTGATAGTTAGTTCTGGCTGATAGATTCACTATTGTGATGTAAGCCAACGGGGCAACCCACCCCTGTATCCTACATACCCACGTACCTCATACCCCCACGTACTCTGTACTCCACGTACCCTGCACAAAATCGTACTGTATACACCCACGTAACGTATAAACCCAAATATCCTGTGAACCCACAGATTCTACATACCCAGCTACCCCATACACTACCGTACCCTAAATGTACCTAAACCCGCATACTTTATTCATTCTCAGTCACGGTTCTAATTTGACGTTGATGTAATTTTCTACGGCTTTAATTAAATTTTGTAGTTTTGATTGACAGTGCTGGTTCTCACTGCGGTGTGGTCCAGGTGTAGCCAGCAGGCACATGGCGTGGGCACAGGTGGGCTGCACGGTGGGTTCTGCCCTCAGCCTCCTCGTGATGGGGTCCACCATGTGCTACGCTTCACTTATGGGTGGGTTGGTGTGTGAACCTAACTGGTGGGTGAGGGTGTGGTGCTAGTGGGTGAGTGTGCCTCACAAGTGAATAAGGGAGCTTCACTGGTGGGCTCCGTACGTGAAAGTAAATGGGAAAAGAGCTCTAGCATCACCCTCAGTTCATCAGTCTGAATGCATTGGACAGTTTTGTACTGCCTCTGTGAATAATCGCCATGGATCAGGGAATGAGTATAGCACGTAAAAAAATAGGATTCTCAGCTTTTTCGCTGTTCATGACTAGGCCTAACTTGTAAAAACCGTTAGGCATCAGCACTTCTTACGAATTTTTTAACATTTCAGTGTAAAGTAATTATTTCGGTCAGATGGCAGACGCAAAGCCCTATACTAGTCCAGCTACTGTCAGCATACACCATCATTGAAACACAGTATGGAATTTAAACACCGAACATAATGGAACGTGTATCTTAGTTACTCTGCAGAGAGCAATACATGTAGGTTGAGTGTCCTTGACATAGTCCAGTATTCCACTCCGATAAAAAAATGTCGTCAATTCAGAAATTTCAAAAATCATATACAATGTAACAGCTCTATAGTTATGGTGATGATTCAACTGATACAATAAAGGATTGCTAATGCAACAATCCTGCCACAGTTTCTCATTAATTGGCAACGACTTGGGGCATTAAAATTTCCGTTCACACTGTCATTCCTGGTCTACAGATGACGCAGCATATCCTGACGTTCACGACGCAGTCCAGCTTGCCTCGTCAATCAGTGAATGGGTGGTGGCATTTTTTCTTAGCATCTACGTCCTCACTTACGTCCCAGGTGATTGTAGCAGTTATGACGTCTTCACTTACGTCCCAGGTGATTGTAGCAGTTATGACGTCCTCACTTACGTCCCAGGTGATTGTAGCAGTTATGACGTCTTCACTTACGTTCAAGGTGATTGTAGCAGTTATGACGTCTTCACTCACGTCCCAGGTGATTGTAGCAGTTATGACGTCCTCACTTACGTCCCAGATGATCGTAGCAGTTACATGTTCACGTCCCAGGTGATTGTAACAGTTATGACGTCCTCACTGACGTCCCAGGTGATTGTGGCTAAGGATTGTTGCGGAACATAGGCTTACCGAGTGATCAAAAAATGAACATACACTATTAAGGGGACCAGGCGGGTTCATTTAGCCAAAATTTCAAAATTTTCACGAATACGTATTTTTACAAATAATGAAAGATAAACATCTTGCGTAGGTTCCGTAAAAATTTTTGGGTTGTACGAGGCCGGGAAAGGGGTGTGGGAGGGGTGGGAAGGGGCCCCGTGTGGGGTAGGGAGACCACCCGTGGTAGGGAAGAAGGACGTCCGAGTGCTGCAGGAGACCAAGAAGGGAAGGAAAGTGATGCAGAATAAACTGGCCAAGAAAGATGGCCTGACAGATGCCGACATTGGCAAAATTTCACGGCACTACGGGCAGAACATCCGTTCCTACACCCCTGGCGACTCTGTGGCTGAGCTTCGGAAGAAGAATCTTGCAATTTACTACCGCGCCCGAAGCACTGACGAAGAGCCCCGCCACATGGACTGCCCCCTGGACAGGAGTCATGGTGCTGGGTCAAGAGAGCTGAGGCAGAAGGCACTACACCTGTGCCCCACTCTTCCAAGCACCTCTACTTGTCTGGCCTCTCGAAAGATCTCCTGGCCCGTGTACTGGAAGTCTTCGTGTCCCTGACCGAACCAAGCCTTCTCAGCAGATGCCTCCTCAACCAGACGCAGAACAAGAATGAGTCCATCCACAGCAAGCTCTGGCGGACGTGCCTCAAGACCAAGTTTGCCTACCTTGAGCGCTCTGTCTTTGCTGCGACTGTCACGGCCCTTCAGCACAACCAGGGGAATGTCCGTGGACACGTCCTTCTGGCTCTTGGACTCATTCCACGGACTGCTATGAAGGCAAGGAAGAAGAAGGAAATGACTCCGGCCAAGGGACCACCAGCAAAGAAGAAGAGGACCTCCCATGACGAACCTTCCTGCAGCTACAACCCCGGCGGATTCTCATCTTCACTGCACTCCACCTCCAAAAACACCTCAACACTCCCACTCTGCAGTACTGAAGTGTCTCATGATCTATCAGTAGCGTAACCCAGTTGATATATAGCACATAACCTCCTAAGGAGGACCCTGGAACCTTCGGGTTCCAAAAAAATGAAATCATCAAACAAAAATTAGTTCTCCTGAAAAACTATGTTTTAAAGGGCGCCAAAGCCTACTCCTCCATCATTATTTGACGTAGAGACTCGTGAGGGCTCTTTAGAAAGAACAGGGACCTTCTAGAGATAAACGTAAAGACATTTACAATAATAAATTAGATCAAAAGAAATAGCCAATGAAAGAAAAAATGCAAAAAATTCGAAACCAAAAAAAAATTTTTGAAAGTTAAATATCTATGAAACAAAAAAAATTCAAAAATGTCTCTCTGTTATGCTGTAGAAGGCTCGTAGCTCTTTCTAAAGAGCCTTCACACGAGTCTCTACGACAAGTTTTGAAGGAGGAATAGTCTACGGCCTTTTCTCCTAAAATTTCCCGTTTTCTTTTTGTAACTCTTTTCTATGCGTCAAATAAAAATGTCCATGAACAAAATCTTTTTTTTTCTTTTCTATATATGTACAAAGTTTCATTACTTTACGATTAATAATAAACAAATTAGCAATAAACCCGTCTGGTCCCCTTAACTTACACTATTGACTTAAATAACTAAAAAGTTTTACGAAAGTGGTGCATGCATTCTAAAATGTGGGTGATGTATCAATAAAATATTAATGGGATCAAGCTGAAGCTATCGTTGCAACTCTTCCAACTACAGACATAATATTGCTGTAACTCTTCCAACTACAGACACAATATGTCATATGAACTAAGCGTCTTTGCCCAATGTTGAAATCTTGTAGTTTGTGAAATATTTTTATCGAAATCTTATATTATTTCAATACATCAGGAAATTTGTGAAGCACACATGTCATTCTGTGACAATTCAACGCAACATTATGATTATTGCACTTTGTGTATAATTACTACTGAATAATATTCATTACAAAGCAACACTCAACCATACATTGTATACATCATGTATTTATTCCCCTGCTCAGTACATTTATCGAAATAACAGCACCCAATTACATATAGTGCCACAGTACATATAGTGCCACAGTATATATATATATCATATATCTATATTATTTTATATTATATAAAATATTAATGGTTCAAGCTGAAGCTATCGTTGCAACTCTCCGAACTACAGACACAATATTGTTGTAACTCTTCCAACTACATAACCAAAATTGTTAACCATACCATATGTATATATATATATATATATATATATATATACATATATATATACGTGTATTTTACACATACAGTGGGTTACAAAAGTATTTACATAAACATCTTAATCCCCTCTTCAAAAAATTTAGCCGCCAATGAGGACGTGTACAGAGGGTCAGAACCCAATAGGATCATAGCTTCTGTTACCAGAGGTCTCATACGATTGTGTACTAGGCAGACCTCGACATTTCTGGAAATGCTTCGAAAAGTTCCCTGATTGTAAATCTTCGTTTGGTGTTGACCACCTGATCAACACGTTGAATGAAGCTATCAGTAGCGACAGACTTGCACCTTCTTCCACCTTCTTCATGGACGTCTGTTAGCCATTCCTTGAATTTTCTGCACCAATCCCGTACACTGCCCTCGCTCGTATAGTTGTCACCATATACTCTGTTCATTCTATGATAGATTTCAGCAGTACTACGTTATTCTGTTGGCAGAAAGCAGATTACACTTCGTAACTCACATTTGGTGGAGCATCGATCGTAGCGGCCATGTTCAATTGCTCGTACCTCGAGCAGTCTGGCTGTATCTGTTAGGGCGATTATGTAGAGCAATAAGTAAGACCCTGCAGTACTTTTAGTAACAAAATTGTTATGTTACATAAATTTGCTTTTTTTTTGTAGCCCATCGCAGGTTGAAAAACACCCGTTGTATATAGTCCATTTATACTACACATACCATGTATACATATACATACCGAAGTTTATAGACTAAGTATATAACACATCATTCAGAGTACAGTGAAAGTAATTCATGTTTCAAATTCTGCCTCCAGAGTTCAGCAAGATAAAGTACAGAAAAGTCGTATTCCAGTACGATGACATCACTTCGTGATCCACGACTTGTCGGAACTGCAGCTGTGTCGGTGGTATTGTGTTGGTGGTTTTGTACTGTCGGTGATATTGTATTGTCGGTGGTATTGTGTTGGTGGTTTTGTACTGTCGGTGATATTGTATTGTCGGTGGTATTGTGTTGGTGGTTTTGTACTGTCGGTGATATTGTATCGTCGGTGGTATTGTGTTGGCGGTTTTGTACTGTCGGTGATATTGTATTGTCGGTGGTATTGTATTGTCGATGGTATTGGGCTGTCGCTGGTATTGTGTCGTTAGTGGCATTGTGCTGTCGGAGGTATTGTGCTGTCGGAGGTATTGTGCTGTCGGTGGTATTGTGCTGTCGGTGGTATTGTGCTGTCGCTGGTATTGTGTCGTTAGTGGCATTGTGCTGTCGGAGGTATTGTGCTGTCGGAGGTATTGTGCTGTCGGTGGTATTGTGCTGTCGGTGGTATTGTATCGCATTATTTAGATACTTCAATAATCATGTTTACCAACTAGAGCACTGAGACGTGTGTGACCCGTGTAACATGTGTGTATGTCATACATGTTGAGTATCATATCATGAATATCTAGTAACACGTCATGAATGTCAAGTAACATGTCGTGTATGTCAAGTATCATATCATGAATATCAAGTAACACGTCATGTATGTCAAGTAACATGTCATGTATGTCAAGTAACATGTCATGTATGTCAAGTAACATGTCGTATACGTCAAAATGTCTCAATTTTGCTATGCTGTATAGTATACACTCATGAAAAAGTTGTTATTTTCTAGCAATGAAAGAAGTTGCATATGAAAAGTTGTTAAACATAAGAAATTTTACTAGAAAGCGAACGGGGATAATATTTAAGACTTAGAAAATAATACTGCTGTTTAGTGTGCTTTGTCCATACATTAATACACTAATACTGTATAGGCTTACTAAAGTACCACTCAAGATAATTGACCCCACATCTATGAGCTCAGGAAACTACTTATAATGCTTAATGTACGGGGAAAAATGCATGATTTATACACGTTTCGCGGTCAATGTACACTAAAATACGCCGAATGTTGTACTTCTCAAATTCACATTTCAAGTCACACGCTTGTTGTTACTGCACAAGTAACACTGAGAGTTGTCAGAGTCAATAGACAACGTTACTCCAAAAAAGGCTTAACAAAATCTTATCATAATTTATTAGTATCTACATAGAATACCAATGAGTTGGATTCATGTATGCGATAACGAACAGAACATCTGTCTCCTGCATGCAAGTGTTATTCTAGCGCGGGAATTCCCAACTTTTCTCTGGCCTTGTAATCTTTCAGTATTTCGACAGATGAGCATGTACCCCTGAGTTGTTATGACAGAAAGGTGAGTAGAAAAAATAAATTCCACTGAATTTTTGATAGAAGTTCAAGGGTTTAGGAACTATAAACTAACATTAAATGGACCCCTTTAGATAAGCAAACGTACCACAGGTTGTGAACCTCTGTTATACTAGTATGTATGTAGATATACTAATAAATGATAATACAATTTTGGCTGACGGTTTTTGGATGGCCCTGTATAGTACACCAGTTTAGATTTTATTCAAACCAATAATTTAAGCGTTTTTAATAAAGTGGTCTGTGAATGCTTGAAATAGTCATGTGTAAAATACTTGAAAGAGTCTCGTTTAAAACACTAAGGATTGTAGCTTAGTATTAAACTTAGTATAGTCCGGTGTAAAATGCAAATAATTTATTTGTCTGCTTTCATGTGAATCATTAATGTTGGACATGCTTTATAATCGCAGGTAACAGATTAATAACAAACAGGTTGGATGCAATTGTTCTTATAATTTATGCATATTTACAAAACGTTTCCAGATTGTCACTCAGAAAACCATTCGTATGTTTCAAAATTACACGTGGTTTTGACAAGCACATATGTAAGGAAAATGAGTTGTTTAAAATTTTCATGAACGTCATGACGCAAGTTACAATTAAACAGGCAATACAGATTTTATAAATTACTTCTAATACACTTCAATCAGTAGATTTCTGCTTTGTTAGAGTGCCCTAAAAGTTACTTTTCTTGCACAGATTTTTATCAGCAGACACGTTCAAGTTGTTGGATTTAAACACAAAATAAGAATGATCCAGGACTGTGTCATTGAACGCTGTTCATAACTTTCATGCACATTAACCCTCTTTATTCTATAATGAAACATGTGTTAAACAAATTTGAGTGCAAAGTAACTTTTAGGACACCGTGTAAATTCACGTGATATGAGAACCATCTTCTCTACCGTCGGGGCTCACGTTAACATTTTTCCATGAAATCTTAAAAGTAGTCAACTGTGAGGAATATTGGCTGCTAGATAGTGGTTCCCAGTTCCACTGCCTCTAGCTCCTCTGCAAGACTATCATGCACAGCCCGACACCGTGCAAAGTCAACAGAAAACTGTTCCTAGTTAACTGAAACTGTCATGCAAAGAACCGATCTGATATGTACTCGTAGAACTGTGGAGATAAAAGTAGAATTGTTTTATAAATAACTATAACATTATTTATTTATTATTTTTTTAAATGGTTTTAGTTTTTTTTATAAATTTATTGCTCTTATTGGCTCACAGTGCATCAGAGACTGTGTTGCAGTCATCATTTCATTTCACACAAATTATTTCTAACATGTAAATAATTCTATAGGAGATACTGCATCGCGTTTTCTTGAATAAATTTTTACTTTATTTTAAATCAAATATTTTGCAGCAATCGTCGTTTCAATTTTTTTCAAATTACTCTAATTACTTCAAAGTCGTAAATAATTTCATATAACTTTTAGTAAATTCTTAACGAATGTTATTTTGTTTTTATTAAATAAATAATTATTTTCTTCCGTTTTTTTCCCTGCCCTTGAAGAAGACTTCACTCCTGAGATCATTTTCCTTGTGCAGTTTAATGTCAGCAAATCCGGGCAGCAGCAACTCTGTGTCGTGCTCTGTGACCCCTCAGGCACTGTTGCGCTGTGTTGCGCTGTAGTACTGGTGTTGCGCTGTGTTGCGCTGTAGTACTGGTGTTGCGTTGTGTTGCGCTGTAGTACTGGTGTTGCGCTGTGTTGTGCTGTAGTACTGGTGTTGCGTTGTGTTGCGCTGTAGTACTGGTGTTGCGCTGTGTTGTACTGTAGTACTGGTGTTGCGCTGTAGTACTGGTGTTGCACTGTAGTACTGGTGTTGCGCTGTGCTGTGCTGTAGTACTGGTGTTGCGCTGTAATACTGGTGTTGCGCTTTAGTACTGGTGTTGCGCTGTGGCTGTGGTGTTGCGTCGTATTGCGCTCTGGCAGTGGTGTAGGTGATAGTAGATAGTGAGTAATGTTAGGTGACTGCAGATAGTGGGCAATGGTAGGTGACAGTAGATAGTGGGCGCTGGATTACATAAAAAGAAGTTTGTACAGATTCGTTTTTTCAAATTCTGTCTATTAATAATACTCTAAGTTCAAGCTTAAAAATTTTATACCTTAAAGTAATTTGTTGGTATGCAGAAGTATAAATTTCAGGTATTCGTAAACAGAGTACAGGCAAATTCCAAATCCTATGGCTTTTGTGCTGGAAGATTGCGCTCATAATTACTACCAAAGAAACGATGCCGCAGAGCAAGAGAACAGCTTTGTAATTGCATGCATGATTCTAGACAAATAAATGCCTTCATTAGCAAGACTGTTTTAGGGAATTAAATCTAATAAAAACAATACCTTTCTTGTACGATTTAGTTCTACAGGGAGACGTGTTGTGGAGAAGTAGATTTGTTTCCAAAAAAGCCATTACTTATAGATTCTTGAGTTGCCGGTACTTTGTGTTAGTGGTACAGTGTGTTGGTGGTACAGTGTGTTGGTGGTACAGTGTGTTGGTGGTACAGTGTGTTGGTGGTACAGTGTGTTGGTGGTACAGTGTGTTGGTGGTACAGTGTGTTGGTGGTACAGTGTGTTGGTGGTACAGTGTGTTGGTGGTACAGCGTGTCAGTGTATCAGAGGTGAAGTAACAACGGTTGCTGTAACCCGAGGCAGAATACTACCACTTTTGGCATCACTTTCAAGAACTCTCACGCGTCACAGCATCATTTCAAGAACTGTCTCCAGTAAAGTTTCCAAAACTCTTTCTTATATTACAACATCTATTCAAGATCTCTTTCAGTACCTCTTATAGCCCTATTCGCCGTGCAACGATAAGATACAAGTCTTATCGAGCGTTATCACAAGGCGACGTCGACAAGATTTCGAAGAGAAGGCGTCTCCTTCAGTCAGTCTTGCTGCTCCGTGTGACAAATTCTGCCTAATTCCACTGCAGTTCAATCCTGAAGATTGGGCTTCAGATGCTTGAATAATTCCCTGCGTGAATTTTAGTCATTATTGAAAAAAGTTCAATCCTTATGTTGGGATTATTTACAATAGAATAGAGATATAAACTCAATTTAAAAAAAAATAAAAGCCAGTTACCATTTAAGCATAAACAAAACTTCTCTGAATATTATTAACTAAAGTAACATAACAATTCCTGAAGTGCAGCGTGTATGTATGTACCAAATGAAAGACATAAATTTTGTGTTCGTTAAATTTCGTATATTGAAATCCCACGCAAGCTTTGGATACTTCAAACTAATTAAAGTGTAGAGATTGCCAACGTTGAAGATAATTTAATGTGTAGTAGTAGTATGTGTTGTACATACCATAAGGAGCATTGTGCATTTGCAAAAAAGTTGTTTCGGTGTTTGTAAAACCATAATGACAGTACAATCTTGTGTGCAAATTGTAAACTTATTTCCGTTCGCTCTACAAAAATTGCTTGACACTTTAACAAAATTTTGGTTCTACTAGCAGTTGCTAAGGATCACCACCAGTTGTCTCACTACTCGGTTTTTGGATTAACTAACTAGTTTGTTTGTTCTAGGAGTAACTATCTCGTCTGCATACTAATGAATAAACTTACTACATACTCTGCTTACTCTTGAATAAACTACCTAGTCTGTTTCCTCTTGAACAAATTATCAAAAGGATCGCATTCCCTTTGAGAACTTTGCTGTAAAACATTAACCGTCTGAGCAAAGGAAAGTAAAGAATTGTTTTCTTCAGAGTCATTAAAATTTGTTATCATCCAAATACTTCTATCGTTTGGCACATTGCAGCTAGTTATTGACCGGGTGTCAAAGCACAAAATACAGCGCTGTGGCAGAACACGAACAACAATGTGCAGTGTCAGCAGAAGACGTTCAGGCTCTGGCTCTGGGACACGTAGGGCATCACGGTAGTGCGATACAAACAGCGTACCTCTAGCATGACGCCATGCTGTGTTTTTGTAAACGGTTCACTTTTTGTTGAAACAATTAAATGTTTTTACATGTTCTTTGTTATAACTGAGAGGAATTTACAAGTTGTATTTGAGGAGATAGAGTCAGGCTGGTTCTGCTCGTCCTGCATATGATTAAATTGTTCATTTGAATTTTGGAGCTTTGCTTGGAAAGACAGAATCAGTTTATCACAAAAGAATAAAATGTATTTAAAGACTCGAGCAATGTTGGTTATTAAATTGAAAATTTTTGCTTCAAAAGCTTTATATTCTTAATATACAGTCCCATGTTATGGTAAGAAACTGCTCCTTTTTAGCAGGGCATCAATGTTACGAAGCTACATTGAGCAATTCCGAAACATTTCCATTCACATTATGGACACCAATCATCTACCTCTTAAGATAATTACTCTGCCAATACACCCACTTTTACAGGCTTCTTATTTCATCAGGTTCTTAACTAGTAAATTTCATAGGTCTTTGAACTGAGGAGATATCAGATGTGAATGTCAGAGAACAATTCTTCATCTTTAAAGAGAACTGTTTCTTTCCAACCACATTTTGGGCCAAAATTAGCTCCTAAGACGCAACCTCTTTTCATACGTACTTTTACAACCCTGTTTATTGTACCATTTAACTTACCAATGAATTTCACAGGTCCTTAAGCCGAAAAGATGTCAGGTGTAAGTGGCAGAGAACATCCCGAGTTTTTCTTCAAAGACCGCTACGCCACTGACTTCCTGCGAGTGACGCAAGGAGCCTCGGAGTTACCGCTCCGCCACCCAGGCACTCCAAAGAAGGAAGGCTTGAGACTGGATGGCTTGACAGTGTCGTCTGGGTCCGGGGTTTCGACTGGATCTCCACATGCAGACGTGATGATGTGTCCGGGTTGCAAGGATGAGTTTGACTCTGCTATGAAGAGACCCATCCTGCTACCCGGCTGTGGCCACACCATCTGCAGTGTCTGCGTCAGGGAAAGAGCGAAGTTCCTAGAGTGTCCAGTGTGCAGGTGCTGAATTTTTTATTATATCTAATGGCTTTTGTTCTATCTAATGGGTTTTGTTCTGTCTAATGGGTTTTGTTCTGTCTAATGGGTTTTGTTTTATCTAATGGGTGTGGTTTTATATAATACCTTTTATTTTACCCAATGTCTTCGTATTTTATCCAATGACTTCTATTTTATTCAGGTCAGTAGCCTAATACTATCAGGTCCGTAAAAAACTAAAATTAGAAATTAATTTTTAATTAACAATAACAATTGAGTCTTATTGTTGACTAATTCATTATTCGACAAAAAAATTAATTAACATTAACAATTAATAAATACTAAAATATTTATCCAACATCAACATCATTGATTAGCTTTTCTATCTTGACTGGAAATGAACGTAACTGGTGCCTGCATCACCTGAAAATAACTAGGTAACTCAGATGAGCAATTAAAGAGAACACTTCTAGCACAGCAGCTGGCAGGAAACTTTTTGCAAGGCGCAAAGAAAATTCCAATTACCTATAAAAATGAAGCCAGCAACCGTCGAATAAGTATCTGTAAAATTTGGAGGGAGTTAATCGTAAACGTGTTAAAATCAATGAGATGTATTTTGATAGGCATGTTTTTTCGTCGTAGTTTTTGCGAAACAATGAGAAGACTGTCTCGCTCCGTGCTGCTTCTGTCTGGTAATGACCTGAACACTATTTATTGTTTTAAATTACTAATAAATATACATATACATCTTGATAGTAATGTTGACAGCTAAATAATAATTCAGCAAATAATATTACCACTGACATAATAAGTTAGCAAATATTTTTGTTGCTTATATATAAATTCAGTGAATATTAACGCTACTTAAATAATAATTTAATGATTTTATTACTCTAAGAATAACAATTAGATGACTAACATTGCGATAGGCGCAGCTACCCAGGCGCGTCTGTGGAATCTCTGCCTGTGAACATATCGCTGGAGGCGCTGCTGGAGGGCAAGAAAGGGCAGCTCACCCTCGAGAGAATCATTGTAAGTATTTTCTGCGGTGTCTTTCTTGCGTCATCTAATTTCACGATGCAATATG
Organism: Trinorchestia longiramus; assembly: GCA_006783055.1. Classification (NCBI taxonomy): domain Eukaryota; kingdom Metazoa; phylum Arthropoda; class Malacostraca; order Amphipoda; family Talitridae; genus Trinorchestia; species Trinorchestia longiramus. The sequence goes on from VCRD01000850.1 coordinate 105,586, forward strand.
TAGCTGTGAAGGAAGTTGTGCAAGCCCCCTTGTTTACGATGAACATACGTACATACATGCATACATAGATGCATATATACATACATATCATACATACATACATACATACATACACACACAAACATACATACAAATATATATATACTCTCTTTTTCATGTTTCTCCTTACACCTGACAGTTACTCATAATTAATAAGTAGCAAACGCTGTCGTTTGTTTTGACTAAATAACTTTTTTATATAAGTTTATTTTGTATTGTTGAGGATTTATTGTTGTGTTGTCAACCACCAGGATGAGGAGAGCGCTAGTAAACTTGGGTTACATGTTTATTGAGTTCATGAAATTTAAATTACGAAGCATACTAACATATACGGGGTGGCAAATTCATAACATACCTCATTAAAATACCGATAACAAAAAGATAAAATATTTCGACACTTCAAAAAAGTATAGAAAATATCTTGAAGTTCAATGTATATTTTAAGCATAGAATAATATATCATTTAGGAGACCAGTTATTGTTTGAAGAAATGTGTGGTCCTTTACTAGTGCGGTTCTCCACTTTCCTCACCATCTTCGGAGTTATGTTGTTAATTTTTTCGATGATATTTTGTTTCAATTCCTTCAAAGTATCAGACATTAAAATATAAACCTTTTCATTCAAATCAATACTTTGTTGTATATATGAATATACTAGTGTACCTAGTCTTCAAAACTGACGGCAGGGATTTTGTGATAATATTATACATCTCATCGCTGAAGTAGAGACAACACTTCAAAAAACTTGAATTGTCTTCTATTATTTGAAACTACCAAACACTTTTTATTCTTCTTAGTTTCCTTGCCATTGACTTTTGTCTATTTCAGCCCTGAAAATCGAATCTCTGCATTCCGAAACGCTTATTGTTGAAAATTTCTAATGAATGAAATTTCTTATGAATTTCTTATGATTTCATCTTATGAGGGTGATTTTTCTATAAGATTACGTCACTGACGCACCACCTTGTAGGCCAATCAATGTTCTACAGAGAGATTTATAATATGTACATGTACAAGTATTTTCAACATATGCATAAACGGCCAGATAGAAAATCTGTTCTTTTTTTAACATAGATACCTACACTCAGGTACAGAGAATAAAGAGGGTTATTAAATAACTAAAAACTTACAGAGTGAAGTTGAACAATAAAAGTTTGTTCTTTAAAAAAACATTGACATTAAAAGATTGAAGATTAAAGTTCAAAAATTATATATTGCACGACAAAAAACTAACATAGAAAAGATTAAAGATTAAAGTAGAAGAAATGTAAACAAACAGAGACATTTCTACTTACATATTATTACATACCATACATAATATTATCATTATTATTATATGCACATTACATATTATTATTATTTAACCATAATATACTACAGAATCAATTTTTCAAACTGCTGGCCTACAGAAAAACCTGTAAATTACAATAATTTTATCCTGTGGATGCTCAGAAGGAGGAGCACAATGGTTCTCCTCCAAGCGAGACCACGTGCTCCAGCCACGGACTGCGTCAGTCATTCTGGTGCAGGTCGTGTGAGGAAGCAGTGTGTGGGGAATGTCTGTTTGACAAGCACCCTGCCGACGCCCACACCCTCGCCAAGCTGCACGACGTCGCTGCTGAGGTCAAATTAATAGATTGTCATTATTTGATAAGTGTCGTTAGCATTATTTGAGAGTGTTATCTACATATGCAGGGTGGCCCATAAGTAAGGTAACGTTTTAAAATTATTTCAGCTATAAAACTAAAAATGGTAAAGAGGGTTTGGTTAATTCAGAATGAAAGAAAAATTTCAAAGTTTATTATAAATTTATAAATGAAAGCATCAAATATCCTTAACTATGGAATACAATATTTTTAAATGACTTCCATTATTAGTAAAACAATGGCGTGCACTTCCAACGGTGCTGTCCATTACTTTCCTTAATGTCTCTAGTGAAATGTTGTTGATCTCTTGAATGATGTTTAGTTTCAATTGCTGTAAAATATGAAGCATTTCAATGTGAACATTTTCCTTTAAGTATTCCCAGAGAAAGTAATCAGGATCACTTAGATCTGGAGATCGAGGCGGCCACGGTATATCACCAAAACGAGAAATTATTCTGTTTGAAGAAATTGCTTTTAACATTTGTATTGTTTCTTTCGCTGTGTGCGCTGTAGTTCCATCTTGTTGGAAAAAGGTAATCTCTGTGTTATTATCTCCAATTTCAGGTATCAAATATTCTTGAGTCCTCTGTCTATGCAGGTTTCCATTAACACAATGGCATCACCATTAGCATCTTCAAAAAAATATGGTCAAATGATCCTCGAAGACGTGATGCCACACCATACTGTTACTTTAGCTGAGTGAAGTGGACGTTCATGAATTTCTTTTGGATTTTCTGAAGCCCAGAATCTGCCATTTTGCTTATTAACAAAACCATTGAGGTGAAAATGTGCCTCATCAGCCATTATTAAATTCTTTACAAAGTTTTCATTTTCTGCAAGCTGCAGAAATCTATTAGCAAAATCTAATCGCTTTTGGTAGTCCGTAAGATGGAGTGCTTGAGTTAGTTGAATTTTATATGGATGATACTTTAGATCTTTTACCAAAATACGTTGCAGTGAAGTACGTGACATTCTCAGTTGAATTGAACGTCTCCTAGTTGATGTTTTGGGCCGATCAGCAACACTCGTTGCAACAAGCTGAATTGAAGCACCAGTTCGTATGGCCCGTGGCCTGCCACAACGTTGTCTGTCTGCTGTTGTCCCAGTTTCTTCAACTTTCAATACCAGTTTTTTATGCACTTCTTCGAAAAACTTCTTTCAAAATCATCAATATTTCTGTAGTTCCTCTGAACTGAAGTAACCGAACAATTACATCGGAAGTAAAGTTCCACTATTTTTGCTCGTTGTTTCATTGTGTGGCGATTCATTTCGGGGGTGGATTTTATGAATTTTTTGAGCAATATATTGTGATTGTCGGTAGACTTAATACGCTGGTAGAAAACTTTGAAGTCTCCTCATTCATTCAGAATTAACCAAATCTCTTTACCATTTGTAGTTTTATAGCTATAATAGTTTTAAAAAGGTACCTTACTTATGGGACACCCTGTATAATCGACTATGTATCTCTATCTTGCTGTATGTTTTGCCCGTCTCATTACTTCCTATCTATTACTGAAGAAAGATTATTGAACTGAAATCAGAACGGGTATGCATGTATTATAAGCATTGTATTGTGGATACCAAAGGTACCGGATCACTATAAAACACGCCATTTGTTCCGTTATTAACTTTCTTCTCCTACACGGCCATGTTATCGTTAGGTAAGATACAATATGAAAGTTTTGTATATATTAAAAAAAATATTCTGATTTTAATGGTACCACGGGTAAAACTGAAAAATGCATTTCATTTCACATACTCTTAATTTCATCAGTTTTAAACCAAGAAATTTCAACGGGTACTATCTGGGCCATGTTAACATTAGATAAGATACAGAATGGTAGTTCTGTATACATTAATAAAAAATATTCATTTAAACTACAATAATTTGTCGTAAACCTTTAATACGTTCATTGCCATGATAAATTCAAATTAGTCGAAGCTAAATCGTAAAATTTTCACGGGAACTGTCTAGTAATTAATATTTGAGAGTTTGAACAACTTACATATGAACGGAATGGGACTTGGGTATCAATCCAAGAATGGGCCAATCGGCTCGTTTCTATTGCCTTAGTCTATTCTATTCTATTCTATTCTACTGCTGGTATGGCTTTGTTGGGTTTCTGTTTGAAGAAAGAGTAATATTATCACTGCTATTACCATCATTGTTCTATGACATTTTGATTATTCCCACTAACGATGTAAATTGTATGCACAGTTTAAAAAACGGCATAGTTTTCATCGCTCTCTATTATTATCGGTGGAGACAATATTAGGCTCTAAAATAATTCTCAACATCTTTGCGTACCTTTCTTGCGTACATTTAAGTTCCGAGTGATGTCAACACACACGTCACGCTACACACATAACTGACGCACACAATACTTTGGCAAATGGGAACTTGTGAAATGATGTCAAATAAAAACAACGTGTAAAACAATGTCAAAGAAATACCACTGACGTGACGTTTAGGTGAAAGAGACAGCGCTGGCCACGGTAAAGGTGTGTCATGAAGACGCTACGCGCCTCTTCTCCGGCTTCCTGATGGAGTTTGTGGCGCTGCTGGGCAATTTCCATAAGGCAGGCCGCCTCATGCAGCAGTCTAGGAGGCTGGTGGCTGCTGCAGAGTCTGCTGACGACTTCCATGCTGCCACCGCCGTCTACAAGGTGTGTTGCTGTAGCGCTATGCTGCCATCCTGTCTACAAGTTGTGTTAATGTAGCGCCATGCTGCCACCGCCGTCTACAAGGTGTAGCGCTATGCTGCTATCCTATGAGGCATAAATGTATGTATCATGTCGTTAAGTATAAACTGGTTGATTTTGAAAAAAAGTATTCATATTATCTCAAACAAAAAGTAATATAAGTTCACCAAAGTATACACCAACATTATCAACACGCTTTTGCCATATTATACGTAACTTATTTATGCCTTATGGTAACTTATTGATAAAAATTAACAGCAAATAATTCTGGAGAGCAAGAGATGAAAGTCATGGTGTACTACAGAGCTGATTTTCAAGAGAAAAGTCACTTGACCGAAACGCCTCAAGTCATCGACGAACAATTACCACATCTTCACCTAAAACCTCATTAATGTTTCGAGCTTTCTGTGATGCATTGATTTCATGTTAGTACTCGTGCACTTAAATGACTAGATTTTTTCAACATGAGTTATTTATCTATCCACGGATTCAGAAAAATTGACTCACACGAGAAAACTCACAATATCATCCGACACTGGAAGTGACAGTGGAGAAGTGATGATATTCATTGCTGTAAAATAACATTTCAAGATTAAACCTAACAGTTAGCGGCCGCCAAATTTGGTATAAAAGAAAATTGAAATTTCATTCATAAAAACCTGATACAGTAGCGTGTATACACATGCATACACATTTTGTTGAATCGTACTTCCCCTTGGATCTAGAACTTCCTAATATTCAATATTCCAGTTCTGAAATAATCAATCAATATTCATTAATCGATATTAGGATATAGTTCATATGTACATCATTACATCAAATAACGAAGGGTTGAAATAATTTCCGTGGGCCATAAGGCGGCACCGTTACAGCAGATGTAACCGACATCTGTCGTATTTTCCGTCATGTCTGAAAGAGTTAGACGGCTGATGAGAGGTTAATTTTTGTGTTGGAAGTAAATCATTCTTACTAGAGTTATTTAATCACCTGTGCCCTTGTGTTCTTTAATTTAATTTAGAAAAAATCAAGTAGTTTAGTAATACTGAAAAATTTCCTGCCGTCAGTGAATGCAACTCATGGAAAGCAAGTTCTCGGTTTTTTTAATAGACTTCAAGGTTTTAGAAAAGTAGACTAGTAGAAGTAAATGTTCTTCTTTTGTTGACTTTGGTAACAAACTTCGTGTGATCGTCAGGTCTATGTCACCCCTATAAGAATCTATTATTTATCGATGATATTGGTTAATATGTATTAAACAGCTGATGAATAATCAACTGCAAAAAGCTTAGATTTGTTCAGACTGTGTCGCCTTAGAATATAATCGACAGCAAAATTCAACATATAGACGCGTGCAACTGCTATAGTAACTTTGAATGATAACAAATGTACATTTTGGTATTAACTTTTTTTGCAGGTGATCAAGCGAGTGAATGGTGAGGTGGTGGAGATGCAGCTGGAGATGCATGACCCTCATGACCAGACGCACGACGAGGAACAACAACGGGACGGGGACGAAGGAACTGAGAAGGCACCTCCTCGTCCCACTCGAGGGTCACGTCAAAGTCCATCCCCTGTGAGAGTAGCACAAGCACGCACAGGCACACGGGAGGTCAACTCTATGTGTGTTTCTAAATGATTTTAGAGTTTCATTTTGTCTCGGTATCCTGCGTGCATTTTTGCAAGAATTTAACTACTAATTGACAAGCTGGCAATCAATTCTATCTTTAGTCTCTATTTTAAACTTTGTTTACGCCTTGTGAGTTTTTTATTCAATTCGAATTACACGGACTGAAAGAAGCAGCCGACGTGTGAGTGGGATGATTATCGTGAGAAATAACGAGCTTTGCTCTGATCTTTGCAGCTCAAAATGAATTCTAATTTTGGTTCCAACATGAATGAGGTAATGAGACATATGGATATTTTTCATATTCTGGCAACGCTCAGTCGAGAATCTGATTTGATTTAATCCTGGAATGAAGCATCCAAGGATTTTTTCCATGTATCCCACACAGCACTGTCAAGAATTATAAGAAGTACTATGTCTGCTTTCTACCCTGTCCCATATTTACCAGATAAAGTTACTGTACAAACATGAAATATTTTAGTATGAAGGCGATCAAGAATAAAAGGTAGTATTTGTCTTTGTTTTCGTTTTTTTCGCATGAAAGTGGATTACTTTATTCGCTTTATGCTTCCGTGTACTGTAGAGAAGATCCTTCTCTGCTTTTGCAGGACTGATCTTGGAGCTTTTCTGAAAAAAATTTTACTTACACCCCCATTGATTTTATTTCAAAGCTTATATTCGAAAAACCTTGTGTTATCAGGACAGGATAATTTGCTAATATTCTTTCTAATAATTCTTATTCTACATATACGCATTGTACGCGACACAGAGCTCCTTATATTCGTCCTAATTATTCGTTCGAATATTCTATTATAATTACCCTCCTATTCGTTGTGGGTGACGTTAAGTGCTGGTGATATTCGTCTTAATTAATTATTCGTTCAAACATTTCATTGTAATTATTTTTGCATTGATTGTATATTACAGAGCGCTGGTGTAGTGGAGGAGACTTCAGTGTACGCCATGCATACAGACGGTCGTCTGGCGAAGGTACAGACTGAGGCTTATGGTCTGCATGTCTACAGTCTGTCATCACCGTCCTCTACTGCGTACAGTGTTGCCGTCAGGGTGAGTAGAGGCAGGGAAGACGTCTACTGTCAGAAGGAATTAATTCAGACAGATGGTATAACGATTAAGCCAAATGGTACTTCAGACAGATGGTTCTCTGAACACATTGTTATTTGTAGAAATGTTTATTTTGTCAGCGAATTTCTTTGTTTGTTTGGACAAATACTTATTTGGTCAGATATTGTAAGCAGATCGTAAAACTGGAAGATGGCGAACCAAAGATACAATAAACAAATTTAAGTAAGATAGCATTTTAAAGTTTCGTACACTGTATTGAAAAATTCAATAAGCAATCATTAGCATTCAACCCATAACCATACGAGATGACAACTGGCATTGATAGCTGAACATGCAAAAAGGAATTCAAAATACGAATGAAAATGAATATATTGAATTAGAATAAACATATTGAATGAAAGTAAACGTATTGAATGAAAATAAGATATTAATTGAAAATAAACATATTGAATGAAAATAAGATATTGACGTTGCAGCTGGGCCTGCTGATGGAGTTTGTGCAGCGGGAACACATAGAAGTTTTCCTTGACTTCTACGTGGACGAAACGTGTCTAGGACGCGTCTACATCACGCTGAGAGGAGACATGCGACGCTCCAGTCAGTTCGCCCATCTGTGCATCGGCACGCTCGGTCCATCGTACAAGGGAACCAGGTGAGGGTACCTTGTCATCACCCTCATGACCTCGTACGAGGGAACCAGGTGAGGGTACCTTGTCATCACCCTCATGACCTCGTACAAGGGAACTAGGTGAGGGTACCTTGTCANACCACCACCACCACCACCACCACCTGCCTTTCAGTCACAGAACAACAAAACGAGGCAAAATCCTGCATTTCCCCCTTAACCGTTCCGCTACCGTTGGGTTAATATGTCCCAAACAAACTTTAAAAATCATTCCCTTTAGTCCCATGTTCCAAATGTTTCGTTCAAAATTACGGCAAAATTACATAGCGATTAGTAAAGATAAGTGGTAATTTACGCAATATTTTGATCAGTATGAAAATGATTTGGTGGTGAAAGGGTTAAAAAATATTACAAGGCACGAAAACCGAGAAGATTTCAGCTTACAGTTGCAACGTATCCTGACGAGTATAAGAGTTCATCTTATTATGATGATGTTGTCTTGAAATGTGCAGTACCTCCATGACGGAGCTATGACCTTACATACATGACCTTATACATAGACTTGGCCTCAGCCAAGCATCAAGCCTCAGAAATTTCACGATTTTTCATTTAAATAAACGTAATATTTGCTTCATTTCACTGATTACAATAGAATAGAATAGAATGAGGCTGTAGGAACGAACCTTTTGGCCCATTCTTGGGTCGGATAATTACTTCGATAATTATTCGGTTGTATACCCAAGTCCCATGCCATATTTCTAGCCGCGTCAACCATGTCGGCAGCGGGATATATGCATTTATATGCAATAGTTTCTGTTCAATTCATATTTCGCGCAACGTAACGAGTATTGAAATTGTATTCCCAACTAACTGGAAACAATCTTTCAATACTTGCACACTACACAATTCAAGTACTTCAATTCATAATTCACAATAGAGATTAATTTTACATCAACTCCTTAAATATCCAGGCATGTCGTGGCCGCACTCGTATACAGGATACGTTCTATTTACTTATATAATCATTACAGATAAAAATTATTTGGCTTTGTTCAGCTGCTACGACATACAATTCACAAACAGAAATGATGGAATATCACAAGATTCAGTTGAATAAGCTCATGAACATCAAAAATCTGGTAATTTGTTCTAGAAGATTCCAATTATCATTTTTCATATTTTCTTTATAGTATTTTTTTCGAAAACAATTTAAGAAAAAAGTGTGATTCATTACGAATAAAAGATTTTTGAATGAACAGACTCTCTAACAATAAATAGATTTTCCTAAAATTTTCATGTAATAGAGCCCAGAAAAAAACACGAATCGTCATTCACTACTAAAAGTATATAAAAGAATGATAATAGTAAAAGTCAAATAAGAAGTAAAGAAGGATAGTAGGAGAGGAAGAATTGCACGAGTTCTGGACAAGTCGATCAAGGTCTCCACACCACACGCACACACCCACACCACGCCACGGTCAAGGACACTCTGACTGACTGTCTGAGCTGACTGACACTGCTGACACTGAGTCACTGAGCTGACTGACACTGAGTCACTGTCCAGCCCTGGATGTTAAGAAGGAAAATTTGTTCGTTGTGCAGGAAAAGTTCATCTCTAAATTGTATATTGGGCACGTATTTATTTCTCTTTCTCGTAGGAGTCAATAGTACATGAAGTACATTACTATGTGTACTTTTTTTGACGAGTATGAAAACTGCAATTGTTCTCACACGCGTCGCATGCCCGACATTTGTTTCCAATTAACTTGTAAGTTTCCTTCTCTCATAAGAGATAAAAGTATAAATATAGAGTAAATAACTAACACATATATAGGCAACGCATCTAATTGTTGTTCTTGTTTCACCATGCATTCATTTCTGTTAATTGACAGATTCGGTTTTCCCATTGCATGACATAACACAATCCCAATTACCTAACACATAGCACAATTCTCAATAACACAATTTTTAATGTGGTAAAAACATCAAGCAACTCTCAGAGTTGGAAAAACTTGTCATAGACTAAAACTAGAATCGGGGGTACATGTGAGGATAGACTAGCACTGGTTGAGGTACCAAGCAAAGCTACAAGAAAGTGCTCTACATGTAACTAATAAAACAGAGAATTTCTTATCAAAAATTAAATCAAATCCAATCATTAAAAGTGCTTAAGTCAAACAGGCACCACGCCTGGTACAGGCACCACACCTGGTACAAGTACCATGCAAAGAACACCATAATTAAAGCTGATGCACATGTTTCCATCTATGCATAATTCAAAGCCCATTTTTTATTTAATAAGTATTTTTCTATTCTTTTAACAACATATATACCATTTTACAAACAAGAACACATAATAATGCTTATGAGTAAGTCCCATCACATATATTTGAAAAAGTCCCATCATAAATACTTGATAAAGTTCCATCAAAAATATCTGATGAAGTCCCATCACAAACTAGCAAAAAAATTTCATAATGACCACTTTGAAAAAATGCAAGCAAAAAATTTAAGAGTTCCAGTAGAAGCATTGAGCTGTGAACTCAGCAGCATGTGAATTCTTCATATGTGTGATAAGAGTGACCACTTCTGTGATAAGAATAGAAATCAGCATCTCTCCCACACTGTTTCCCTATCTCTTCCTCTTTTTTCCTTCCCTCTTCCCTCCCTTACTCTCTCTTCCCTCCCTTCTTTTGCCACCACACCACACGTACATCACCACACCACACGTACATCACCACACCACACGTACATCACCACACCACACGTACATCACCACACCACACGTACATCACCACACCACACGTACATCACATCTCACATGCCTGATCCGCAGACACCTGCACCATTATATACAACTTCAGCTAACACTGCACTCTATGTGGTGCTCTTTGTAGGGTACTCCCTCTGCAGGGTACTCCCTCTGCAGGGTACTCCCTCTGCAGGGTACTCCCTCTGCAGGGTACTCCGTCTGCAGGGTACCTCCCCCTGCAGGGTACTCTCTATCTTACATCACTGGAAGGTACATTGAATTACAGTACCAAAGAACCACAGCACATCACACAACACATCATTTGACTTGTTCTTTATATACATTAATTAAAAGTTAGACAACCAGTTGCAATAAATTAAATCTTCTAGTCATTACTTTCACCAGCCCAGGTTTGTACATCCACAGCTATAACAAGGCAGGTCTAATGACCTCAAGAACTTGTAAGAAAATAAATGCAATGTTCTTGCATTAAGGCACTTTAGAGGAGACATTTGTGATGTGCCTGCAATATTGCTCAGAACTTTTCAGCAGGGCAATACAAGGAATAAATGTAAGAGAATTTTGTAGCAGTGCAATACGTGTGGGATAAAGGTAAGAGAACTTTGTAGCAGTTTAATAAATACAAGAAAACTTTGCAGCAGTGTAATAAATACAAAAGAACTTTGTAGCAGTGTAATAACTACAAGAGAACTTTGCAGCAGTTTAATAAATACAAGAGAACTTTGAAGCGTGTAATAGACACAAAAGAACATTGTAACAGTGTAATAGATACAAAAGAAATTTGTAGCAGTGTAATAAATACAAGAGAACTTTGTAGTAGTGTGATAAATACAGAGCGTAAATACAAGAGAATTAGATGAGACGCGGCCAATTCATATCAGAGAGCGGCAACAGCCTTATCTTGGTAAGAAGCTTACGTAGAATTCTTTTACGCACAGTAATTATAATGAAAAGCACAGAAATAAGACATTTCAGGATAGATAACCCAGTCAAATTTTAAGACCGGAAACGTCGATTGACAAGAAACTGGCACACTAGGAAGCAAGGAGCAGGTGGTGCTCATGCCTACCTGTCCTGACAATGCTAACATTGCAAAGTCACTCGCATAGTAAACCAACACTAACTTTCTGTACGTCCAGTCATTCCGAAGAACTTATGTTATTTAAACATGAGTTTAATTGCAAATTCTCTCAGCGTTATCATGACATCAGTAGTCATGGCAAGCGAAGATGATCGACGTATGTCCTCTCACAACGGAATCACGAGTGACACTGAAATCTGAAGTTGCAGAAAGCGCCGCGGTTTGATGACTCAAACTCAGCTGGTGAGAATGGGAGTTGCGGATGCAACAACTTTCATCTTAAAGAGCGCCACTAGACAACAAATTCACGAACATTTGCAGCTTGAATGACGCTTGTACAAGCGCATTAAATTTTTACAATTTTACAAATTAAAAAAAATAGATGTTGCAGAAACTAAGATTCTATAAATAGAAGATGCATGTCATTACTTTGAATGACTCCGTTACACTCGATGTCATGGAATTTCACCTCTCCAATTTATTGTATTGTGAACAGGCACAGAATAGTATTTGAAATCCATAGAAGCATCATAAATTAACGGGTTTTATTCAAATGGCATCATTCGACTAATCTCAACGTTGATAAATTTTTATTAGATTTCTACGAAGAGTTCATAGAGTCTGATACGCTTATCTGAAACGGTCAAAATGAAAACACACGAACAAGCTTGTCATCTTGACTTTGTACGGAGTAAAATACTGTTGGTAAAAATTGCATAGCTAGCACTGGTGTGAGACTGGATACGTATAATTTGTCAATTTATATGATATATGCGTTAGATAATCTAGCTAGAGAATCATGTGGACCCCAGGGGTAAATTGTGTGTGTAAAGCAATGTATCCTCAACGAGAAGTCATTTATACTCCGTCACTTCTCGCTAATAACAGCAGTTCCATTTTATTCAAAATTCAAATCCAGTTTTTGCTCACAATGAAACTCAGAAATAATTCGTCTAGTTGAAAAAAATCACATGCAATTTGTGAAAACTATTGGCCTCACTTAACACAGCTAGCAATAAAGCAATCACTTATGAACAATTGAAACAAAGAATTTGAAAAATGGTCCACACAAAAACGAAGAAATGCATGCAAGATGTCGGTGGCTTTTTGAAAAGGCCTTCCTATTAAGAGGAAAGAGAAGGGGAATAGCAGAAAATGTGTAACTTAGCTTTTAAAACCTTCACTAATTGCCTTTTAATTTACGAATTCACTAAGGCACTAATTTGCCTTCACTCACTAAGATACACTGACGAGTGCAGACACCATCAGTTTTCCTTCCAAACTGAACACAGAAATTCAACGTAGTCAACGAGAGCAGCCAAGAGAGGCTGAAGGATAATTCCCTTCAAAGAAAATCCTAAGTCTACGAAAAACGACAATTTGAATAACCGTTGTTGTTCTATAGAAATGTGTAACAATTATTTTTAATATTCCTAACCTCTCGTGGAATATTTCAGTACCTTCTCCGAATCCCAGTTGTTCCAACCACTGTACTTTAAAAAATCATCTATGTCGATGATGGAATAACTTACGATTAACTTACAAAATAAACGATTAACGCAGCATGAAATTTCGGATAAAATTGTGACACATGGCTTCATTAACACATCAACTAATTATGATACATTGGTTATTCAATACACCACGAAGCTAAGATCAATTACTTTTGTTTCTAGACTTAACACGTTGCCTCCGATTGCCTAACTGGTGTAAATCTTCACTTTGTACGCATAGTCACTAGAAGGATCTGAAAAAATTACAGAACCTAACCTAAGTGGTACACATACGTACCACTTTGGAGTCAACGTGTTAATCATCACAAACTCATGATTTTATGAAAACAATAGAGAACCACGTACATTTAAATAATACAATGCAATAGTAAAAACTTTTGTTCTACATAATCAAGATAACAATTAACTACATTTTTTGTACATGTTATATAAATTCTGCTTTTGAAAGTTATCCATGCTGTAATAAGTAAAACATGGTATATAATAGCTTAATATGACAGAGCGTTACAGTTTGTAATCACCTACATCTAAGCTCACCTTCATGACCTCTAAGTGAGCCCTGCAGCAGCGGCTCCGAGCTCCTGCGACTCCTGCACCGCCCGGAGGCAGTGCTTCCGTGTCCAGCTGGTGTCCTTTCTGGTCGTGATAGAATAGCTATTTTATTTCATTGAATCCATTTCTTGTTAGTTATAAATCACACAACTTCTTTGGCTCTAAGTGGAATTGTTTGGTCTTTTTAAGCAGGCAGGAGTACACTTGAATAATTGGATATCATTCAATTCATAAAAAAGTCATGTAAATATAGTCAGGTGTGCTGAAGAGCAAGTGATTTAGGCAAAGACTGACGCTTATTGATTAAATATTTCAGACGTCGCTCCTCTAAGGAAAATAAAATAGGGTTAACAAACCCTTCCATGCATCGTCAAAACACCTTAAAGGTGTTTGGAATGTTATTGGCTCACATACAATCAAACAAGTTTAAAGCTCAATCACAGTCATCTGAAAATATGGCTCATATACATGAATCTACGAATCAAACTAAAATACATTAAGAAACTCCATCTAGTTAGATCATACACATGCCTCACTGTATTTCGGATACTCCTAACAGATAGACTCTATTCAGTATCCACACTCATACCTCCTACATCAGTCTTTCTGAAAAAATGTAAACAATGAAACTTCACATTTACCTTCATCGGCACGCGCGGTAATCACTTCAAGCGATGGAGCTTTCTGTCTCGGCATAGACACAATGATCTCATTTTCACCAGCCTTTTCATTTATTTTCATCTCGGTTGAGCGGTCAGCGTCGAAGCTTCCAGAGCAACGGCCGTGGATCAAATCTTGCTGGGGGTGAGTCTCTATCTCAGAATGGTCACTGCTTCTCGACTTGTAGGCGCTGTCGTCTTCGAAATACTCGCTTTCCTCCAGTCTGGACTCCCTATCATCCCCACTGACAGAGGACACCTGCAGGGCTGAGTGTGGGTATTCCACTGAGAGTTTAGACTCCATTGTTAGTTTGCTTATTCAATAGAAGAATTAACTACGGAGCAATGCTCTCTGAAAGTACGTATAAATACATTTAAAGAACATAAAATCATATAAAATGTATTAATCCTTGCCTACGTTAATTTCAACACTCGTACAATTTACCGTAACACACGTATGATATGGAAGCCCTTAATGATGACCTATTGGTTAGCGAGGGGCCATGAGTAAACCAAGAATAAAAAATAAAAATAAAGGTTATATCGCTGAAAGACACTTTTACGACAAATAAATGTTATGTAGGTTAGGTGATTAACATAGGTTAGTGCATTATTCACAATAAATACAATAGCTTTAGGTTTTTATTTAGCAATGCTTCGGTAATACAGTCCGAAGCCATACTGAAAGACCTGGAGTCCGTAAAGCCATAATGCAGTTACAGTCTGGTGTAAATCTTTACCTTTACCAAGAACCGTATGTACTGTCACATTGCTGTCACTAGCTGTGGCTGTTCAAGGGCTGATAAAATTGTAAAATATTGAAGAAAATAGTCGTGCACTTAATTTCTCATTGCAAAGTGACATTGTTCAGCTTATAATCTTGACCATTGAGTGAAAATATTAACTCGGGTTGGGTGCAATGTCGATTGGTAACCCTGTGTAGCGACTAAATTTCTAGGCAATTAAGCTTTCCACTACAATTACTAACTTCTCAACAACTGAACATTCTTCCATAATAGCTATCACTTGGGTGATGACAGAACAACACGTGTGATGATAATATATAAATGAGGATCTAGATATACACTTTAGAGCTCTTGATTTTTATCAAATTAGACTTAGATTTGAGGGCCAGCGTTTGGCTGGGGCCTTTGAAACTGCCTACAATTCCCTCCAATGCGCACACACACAACAGGATGGCATCCTAGGGTCCCCTCCTGCTAGCCAGCGTCGTCCAAAGCAATTCCTCCACGGCCACCCCGAGTCACCCTATGCAAATGAATCAGCTCAGTGAGGGCATCACTTGGAGATCCAGCTCGTCACTAACAAAGGCCCACATGCTTTGCAGGTAGTCACTTTCACAAATGTAAGCAAAAGCTCAGAGATAATATTATACGTTGTTTAAGCTGCACTTGTAGCATCCCAAGTAATTTGAACTAAAGAAGACTATTTAGTGCATAAATTTTGGTCGTACACTTGATAGTATTAACTTCTTTTTCTTCTATGTCGTGTTCATTTAGAGCTTCGAAAACTAGTCCATGTCGCCCCCTAGTATTAACTTGTCTTTCTGGCAAACGGCAGGAAATAAGCCTTCATTCCGGCGTTACTGTTCAAAAACAAATTTGTAATATTTTTAGTATGTGAATTTCGAGATAAACGATTTTTCTTTGTTTACATGATCGAAAGTTTCAGCTGACATTTTTAAATGCTTAGTTTAAAATATCTTATGATATCAATTGTATAGCCTAGTAAGTAAATTAATTTAGGGTTGAGGCAGCTTTTACATATACATTTTTTCAACCACACATATATTGAATACTTTTCATTTATATATAAATAAAATCGAAAATTGATATGTGCACATAAGAATATTATTTTCAAACAATATTCAGATTTATGAAGTGTATTGATTCAATTACAAATTATACAGTAAATTTTATTAACTGCAATATTTTTTAAAAGATTTAGAGTCAGTATAACTCAATGAAGAAGTTCAGCTGGGTATCACGTATTGACGAGAAAGTACCATGTACATACAATGTATGAAACTCGAATTCACGCATCATATTTTCTGTGTATATGAAGGAAAATCCGTTGAATACTTTTCACTATTTGTAAAAACAACAATACTTGATAGAAGTTAAGTAATAGAATCAAGTAAATGTGTAAATACCAAACATAAATTCTGATTTAGCTGATTTAACCTATGAGAGGCTATTTTTGATAAGTTGGTTCTCCCAGCCATGCCCTCCTCACTTGGCTGGTTCTTTTACGTAGAATGACCCAGGGTGGGCCTTAAGGGACTACTTTAGACAAGCCAGGCACACAGGCAAAAAAAACTCTTGGATACTACCCTATTATATGAGTGCGCTTTAGAGGGAATTGAAGGTCGTTACAAAGGAAGCTCTCATGGTCATGTTTTATATGATCCTAAATGCCCTGAAAATATGAGCGATAATTTTGTTAGTTCCGTAATCCGCTATTCCGTAGAATCAGCTGATTATAACAAAATATTTTTTTAAGAAAAATAAAATGAACTTTAAATGAACATTATTTCCAATAGTGTATACAGCACGTATACATTGGGTTTTAAATTCTTAATGCTAACATCTTTTAACGAGTAGTGATCGTGCTTATCGATAAGGTCTTCAGAGAAGTAGTGATGCTTCAAGCGAAATCCCGGTCCTTTGGGCTGCAGTTGAAAGTAGAGTTGTATGTGTTGTATTTGAGGGAATTAAAGGCCATAACAAAGGCCCCAGCCAAACGCTGGCCCTCAAATCTTAGTCTAAGTCTAAGAGGCTCTTAAGGGCGTGGTTGAGGTGTGGCTTACGCCACGCATCCAGTATAATAGCTGCTGGACATGTTCTAGCTGTCAGTGGTCAGGCACGAATATACGGTGACACCTACAGGGAACAAACAAACAAACAAACAAAAACGTATATTTCCAATAAAGTTGGTACATAAGAAATGTAGCAGCATTGGTTTTTTAAATGCCTTATCGTAAAATCCTGAAGTGGTAGGTTGTCTATGTGTAGTATCATAGATGATAGAACCTGACAACACCCTTCAGCAATACTGCTGGGCCTTCTGCATGGCAGGCGGGTACCCTCACTGTCACTAGTCAGCCACGTTGGGAGTTAAAACGACATACAATGTATTTCCTGTTAAATCAAAATGTGAGAAAAACCTGACCATTAAAAATGTACAGATATTAAACAAACAACATTTATACACCAATAATACATTAATGTGAATCCAAGACCAATGTGTGTTAACAAAAAGATGTCAAGTTCTTGGCCACATGATTCTTATATAAGCAAAGTTGGTAGAAAGTTCCTCAAATGTTATGTGATTGTAATGTTTTACATTTGGATTAGAGCAAGCTTGCCATGTCAGAGTGTCTCTAAAATTAGATATTGGTGTTATAACTTGCAACACACTGAACTTACTGGACTTACCATTTTTTGTCACATGTTTGCTTGCAGCAAGCTGTTACTGGACTTGCCATTTTATGTCGTATGTTTTCTTGCAACACGTTGTTACTGGACTTGCCATTTTATGTCGTATGTTTACTGTGGGGAAAAGAGATGAAGTATAATTTTGTGCATGGTATCTATGGCAAAGCATGAGTGAATGCAGTAATGAACTTATTTCAAAGTAATTGGAAGAGAAAGAGACAACAAAATATTTATGAAAAATTAGTTTAAGAGGGCATTAGACATGAAATTTTATCCACATTTGCTATTTGTAAGGAACAAGTTGATGCTTGGCAAAGGCAGTACTGCAAAATCAAATTTATTCTTAAAATCTTAAGTGAATTTGATCTTTAGATTGTAAGTAAGGCAGAGCAAAAGTAGGTAATTTTGTTACAGGCTTTAATTCCCTCTAAAATACTTGCATACAATTGTGTGGCATCTTTAACTATTAGCTTGTATTTTAGGCATGTCTATGGTAACTTCTCAACAATCTCCATCTCATTTCATGCAAAAAAGGCAGTCAATTGAAGGCATTACTGGGAAAGGCAACTTGTTATAAACAGATCCTCATGCTTGGTAGGTAGTCACAATCTAATCAAGGTGACTGACTGTTAAAATTGAATGTTTCATTTTATGTAGGCAATGAAAAATTTAATATTACATCATAATAGTCATGTATTCACCATAAAGCCATATAAAATAGTTCATACTGGAGTCCTCTTTAACACATTTGATCTCCATGTACATGTACCTACATTTGGAGCCTTTTATCTGATAGCTAACATGAGTTGGCTGTCAAAACTTGAATCATAGAACATTTCAATCTTCAGTACATTCTAATGAGCATACCAAGTTAATTTAATTTTCTCAGTCATACTGTACTGCCATTTGTTCAAGCTGTACTCTTTGTTTCTCTTTCAATTGCCTTACTCTTTTTGCAATTCCATTTTAATTCTTTACCTCCATTATTTATCAATAACCAGTCATTCATAATAACCAATTCTAACATGAATAATCTTTTGAATCTTCAGCTTTCGTACATGCCTCCTGAAAATTTTTCTCAAGTGCTTCCACTTAAATTTTATGTAAAATTTTTTCAACTCACTTTTTTCTACATTTACTCAATTTTTATCTTAGATTTTAACACAGCTTTTATCATTCTTTCAGTAAACAGATCACCTCATATTCATTCTAAAGTTATTAATTTTTGTGGTCTAATGACAAACATCCTACCCTTTTTTACAGCACCTCCAATTTTTCAGGGTCTCTTTCAGTCCATGCCATAGCATTTACATCACACATTACACTAGGTACAACAACTTGCTTCCACATTTTTATTTAACACACTCATACTTGTTTGTTCTATATTTGACCACACTGCTTAGTCATACCCACCACTACATAGCTTTTGCCAATTTCTTACCTTTTGCTCTTACACATCCACCTTCACTCAACATACATCCTAAATACTCAGGTGTTCACCAGACCATACTTGGGTGTTGAACAGACCATACTCAGGTGTTGAACAGACCATACTCAGGTGTTGAACAGACCATACTCAGGTGTTGAACAGACCATACTCAGGTGTTGAACAGACCATACTCAGGTAGTTAACAAAAGAGATTTGAATGATCGTGAGACAGATGCAGATGAGTGGATCACCAAAATTGGATGATCATGTCTGGTATCTAAAGCATTTGATAAAAATTTATTTACTGTTATAATCTCATAAGCATAGCTCAGACCTTCATTTCTGGACAGAAAGAAAAAATACCTATTGTATAAATTAGACAGCAATTGAGAAGTATTTGTGGTAATTTTTTAACTCGACTGAAGTAATCATTATCATGTAATTATTTTTTCATTGTGCAAAAAAATTTCTTGGAATAGGTTAGAAATATATGTATCTTTCAATGACTAGGAAAAAGTTTACAATAATTTTCTTTATTTTCAGATTCATCCATCATAGCATTGGTGATGAACCACAAAAATGAAGGGCTTTTTGATATTAACTCTACCTTATAAACAGCTGACTGCTCTTCTGCCCCAGGTACCACTATATTAACCAGTATTGTTCAGGTATTGCTATGCTAACAAGTGGTGTTATTTAGCTTGCTTGTGGTAATATTAACATGGATGTTTTCAAAACCATGTGAACTAAAAAAAAGATGTAAAGTGAAGGTTGAATATAACATGTAATATTTTATTTTTCAAACTTTGTTATGCTTGATATACATACAACATGAACTCATTGTGCTGAACATAATTTGTAAATAATTAATCCAAGGATCATTTGAATGTTTGTGCAGATGGTTGCAAGGATGTGTGAGCGTACCCAGGATGTCCTCTACATCCATTTGGACTCATCAGCATTTGGTGTATCATCTGAAAACTGTTCTGGTTACAAATGGCCTCTAACAAAGTCTAGCCAGTTTATTCAAAGACTCTATGGTTCTTTTTCTGCCTCAGCACCATCATTGGACACAAGGGTTATCATGTCTGGATTTAAAGGGCAAATTAATCTGCTTAACAGTTCAAGATTATATCCTGAAAATTTGTTTATTGATCATTTTGATGCTGAAAAACTAGAGTATTTGAAAACTAAGTACAAATACCAATTTGATTCTAAAGAACCTTTTGCATTATTTACTGATGATGATGTTCACAAAAGCTGTGAGGAAGTAGGTGTTTTGGATGACACTTTGAACTCTGAAGAAAGTGAAAAGGTATATCAGAACATTGTAGCTGGTGGTACATTTGACCGCATTCACCCTGGTCATAAGATTTTATTGATGGAAGGACTTTTAAGGTGTACTAACAGGTTTACCATTGGTGTTGCTGATGGTATCTTACTTTCAAAGAAAACTCTAGCTGAACTTATTGAACCTGTTGAAGTTAGAATTCAAAATCTCAGAAACTTATTGGAAGACATGGATCCATCAATAGAATATTGTTTGGAACCTATTGAAGATCCATGTGGTCCTAGTGGCAGGGATCCAAGAATGGAAATGATCATTGTCAGCCAAGAGACTGTTAGAGGTGGTCATTTTGTCAACAAAACTAGGCTAGAACGTAACTTGAATGAACTTGACATTGTAGTTATTGAGTTGATGGACGATGCAAACAGGAAAGAGTGTGAAGAACAAAAATTGAGCTCAAGTTCTGGAAGAATGCGTCTGTTAGGCACTTGCTTGCATGAACCAAACCTTTCTGGCAAACCTGAACCTCCTCCTTACATCATTGGACTGACTGGGCGGTCTGCAAGTGGCAAATCCAGCATTGCTAAGACACTTGAAGGCTATGGAGCTCATGTAATTGACTGTGATAAGCTTGGTCACAAAGCATATGCAAAAGACACTACCTGTTACTCAAAGCTTGTTGATATATATGGAGTGAAAATTTTGACAGAGAGCCAAGAAATCAATCGCAAAGCCTTGGGAGCTGAGGTATTTGGCAATAAAGAGAAGCTGGAGGAGCTTAATCTACTGGTCTGGCCTGAAATACTGAGGCTCCTGAAGGAGGAGGTCTCTGAACAGCGCCAGAAGGGCACTAAACTGGTTGCTGTTGATGCTGCTGTCTTGCTGGAGGCCAACTGGGACAAGCATTGTCATGAGGTAAGCATCATCTTTGCTGCCCCTAAGTAAATGGCTGGACAATGCAGTAGTTCACAGAAACTAGTATAATTTGAAGAAGTGGGCTAAATTCCCTAGTTATGAATTACATCCAATTACTAGTCCTTAAATTCTGTAGTTCATCCTGTATTTTGGATAAACTTTCTCTTAATTTTAGAATTGGTTATTACACAAAAATGTGCAGTATGACATGTATGTTAAACTCAAAAAATTGTGGTAATTCTGAATTATATTCAGAACTAAATTTCCTAAGGCTACAATGCACTGATTATTATAAAATTGATTCCAAGGTATTGTTAATTTTTGGTTAATTTATATTTATCTGCGTTTGCAAATTGCTATCATAATTTAACCAAACTTATCTTCCGCTGAAGGCTATTGTTAAAGAAGTGCTTGTTCCTCAATGGCACATCAGTTTGGCAATAAAAAATTTTGTTTGCTACCGAGAAACAATAATGAGCTCTTCCTAGATGCCTAAAAAACTTGACCCTAGCTGTGGAAATAAGCTTCATAAAACATTTACTTATCTTTCCCTGCGTTTTAGGTGTGGGTGTGTGTGCTGCCTACGACAGAAGCAGTACGGAGGATTTGTGAGCGTGATGGGTGCAGTGCGGAACAGGCTGAGCAGCGTCTCAACCGCCAGTTGCCCGACAGGGAGCGCGTGAGGCGGGCACACGTAGTCCTCTGCAGCCTATGGGACAAGAGCTACACTGCACAGCAGGTCGCTACTGCATGTCAGCGACTCCAGCTAGACAAGACTGGTGACCAGCCCTCACCTCACGAGTCGTAAGCTGCAATACTGCTGATGGTAGTGATCACAATGCTTTTGTGTTCTGTAATCTGTCAGTCATTTGAAGAAGATTCTGGTGTCCCCGTGCCACAACCTTGGTTCATCAACCTTTCTTTGGCTTCAAGCAAAAAACCCTGACTAAACCTTACCACATTTTAAGTAATTTATTGTAGTATAAGTACAAAAAGTTTTGTACTGTTTTAAATACCACTATATAATTTTTAAAATATATCAAATTTATGTTAAAAAAATTCCTTTATGCTGTATTAAAGTATCATAAAATGTATATATTGATTCTTCGAAAGTAGAGACATGACAATATCAAAGGTAGGCAAGAGCTCATTATTTCAACACGCCTCAGATATGTGAACGTGAGAATTAATCACAACTTCAAGGAACATTGTTTGTTTTTAAGCGAGCTGAACAAGTCTGGACTTTTTATTGTGCCTTGATAAACAATATACTTGACCAATTGTATGAATTATCAATTTATTGTTAATATTATTGCTGGAGTTCAAATATCTTGAAGTTCGGTTGGCTTTCCATTTTTTGTTTGATTTCTACCTTGTAGGAATGATGCTAGTGACTCGTCCACCCAAAAAGAATGTTTTTCTATCGTTAAAAATTTTTTCTTGTCTAAACGAAGACTTTCAGAGAGCAATACTCTGAGGAATAATTACACATGCTCTTGCTCTTGCAATGTTAGGAGAGCCAATTTCTGTATATTTGTCTGCCATGTATTTTCTTAAAGCGTCGGGGTTGCTTGTTGAAATGTGTATGAATTTTTATATTTCTTATACAAAACTTTATTTTATTCACAATTTTTGCTAAATTCTTGTAGGTTAAGTGTGTAGTTTAAGATAATTTTGCAATTTAACTGTACCTCCAATAGATGAATAATTTGATTGTGTCTGTTTATTGTCTTCAAACTTCACTGGAGTGGAATGCTGCTTAGTGCTATTATTCAGCAATTATTTCTGACGTTTGAGGCAACCAGCCAAGTCTGGCATAGGAGGAGATATAAGTTATGTTTGTATTCGTCTTTGCTAGCAACTCAGATTGGAGACTCGTTCCTCTGTTTGTCCAGCTACTACAGAATTATTATAGGTTGTCGGAAGTTACTTTTGAAGTTCAGGTTTATTTTTCGTACCTTGTGAAGGCCGGCGTGTCGTGCAAGACCTGCGTTTGCAGTTTAAATTTCCCCATTTACTTCAATTCCTATGCTTTGGTAATTGAGAACTACGTTACAACTGTATTTTTCAATTTTAATGTCGATGAGATACTTAAAAGTTGAACATTTTTGTAACGAAGCATTATGTAAACTTATATTTGTTCAGCTTCAAATAAATAAATGAACTTATTTTCAATAGAGTATACAGTACTCTATAGAGTATACAGTACAGTACAGTACATTGGGTTTTAAATTCTTAATGCTAACATCTTATGGGTAGTGCCAGTGCTTATCGATGTGTCCAGAGAAGAAATCGAGGAATGTAGTGGACATATTAAAACAGTGAGTGGAAATGCTGTATTGTAACAGTTAAATTCGCTGTTTTAACATGAAGCACATTGGACGTACACCAAGTCAAATCGTAAAAGTAGAATAGAATGAGGCGATAGGAACGATAAGAATTCTTTGTTGCTGGACTGTTTCAATTGGTATATCATTGAAAATGCCGGTTATTTGTGCTAAGGTGCATTACTGAACATTTATGAATGTTGAAACTCGTTTACCAGGTTTCGGTCCATTGTAGAAGACGGTTGAGGTCCGATTGGATAGTTTCTCTGTCCCTTTCGGTGAATACTCTGACAGAGTTTTGTGTCATCGGCAAATTTGTTGATTTTGCTGATGATTCTGACATCAAGATCGTTGATGTAGATGATGAAGAGGAGAGGACCTAAAACTCTCCCTTGAGGGACTCCTGATGTTACAAGCGTTGAATCACTTGCTTGATCGTGAATCACTACGCGTTGAGTGCGACCAGTGAGCCAGTTTCGTATCCATCGGGAGTAGTTGCCTCGTATTCCATGCGCTTCCACTTTGGTCATGAGCTTTTCGTGGGGAACTTTGTCGAAGGCTTTTTCAAAGTTTAGATATACAAGGTCTACGGCTTTTGTACGGTCGTATATGCGGTTAACTTCTCCAAAGAACTCAAGGAGGTTTGTGAGGCAGTTACGTTTTTCCCTGAATCCGTGTTGGGTATCAGTAACAAGATTTTGGTCATTAAGGTGTTTTGTTATACGGAATTTGAGTAGTCTATTGTTTTACTGATCACAGATGTTAGACTGATTGGACTATGGTTATTTGGTGTTGGTTTGTTCTCCTTTTTGAAAATAGGAGTGTCATTTGCCCGCTTCCAATTTTCCGGAACTATCCGTTTCAAGTGATCGATTGAAAATATTTGTTGAGAGTTCGCTTATTACTTCGGCTGTTTCTTTGAGTATCCGGGGAGCAAGGCCGTCGGGTCCGGTTGATTTATATGGGTTTAAAAGCTGTTTCTCTACCTCTTCTGTTGTAAATATACCATCTGTCGGGATTTCTTGAGGATGTAAAGCATGAGGTTTTGGGATTTCAGTTAAGTCTTCGTGAATGAACACAGAAGTAAAGTGTATTAAGAATTCTGACTTTGCTTTTGTTGTTCGTTTGGGTTGAACCCTCAGAATCGATCAGTGGTCCAATAGTGTCTCTTTTGAGTCGTTTATCGTTTACATATTCGTAGAAGCTTTTCGGGTTAGTTTTAGCTTGCGCTGCAACTGTAATTTATTTCGTTTTGTAGGTAATAATCGGCGTCTACTCAGTCCAAGATAGCGTTGAGTCATCAGAAAAGAAGTGCTTGCGTCACTGTCTGCAATGACAATCAAGACTAATAATGTATTGAATTTAAAATCAGCACAACCTGATCAATAGAATATTTACTCAATTCTTGGGACACTTATCTGAATGTTCATGCTTGTATTGGAGTTTTATGTAGGGCAGTTATATATCATGATGGTAGGATGGTAGCGAAAGAAGCGTGTTCTCGGTGCGTTCACTCAGATTTGGGTTTCGAGCATAAAGATTAGTCCGTTGAACGTTGCCTAACATTTTCAGTGAGATGAATGGCGTTAATATACATGGGCAATCGTAGTAGCCTAACATTTTCAACTTCCAGGGACAAAATTTAAGGAAGATTTGCCTGAAGCATATTAGGAACTGGAGCAGAAAGTTCCGTAACAGGAGCTTGCTTCTGTGTTTATGTGCTGGTGGAGGATCAATTAATATGCTTTATTTCTAACAGCCTCCTTAAGTGCGAAGTAAGAGAGTGTATAAAGGAACTCAAATGAAACTAGAGTTGATTCAAAATCAATTATTAGCTAATAATGAGAATGTGAAAATGGAATAGTAAAAAATTAAAAGCATTCATGGTAAAACCCAGACACTAAAGGGAACTGACAGAGTAATCATTGTCGTTCTCATTTCAGCAGAGATAATTTGCAGCCACGTGGCTTATGCCACGGAATTGAATGAATTTATTACTCGCATGTGTTGCAGCTGAATTATCAGGTAGGTAAACTCAAACCAGTGACAGCAATGCAAGAACCAATGCAAACCAGTGACAGCAAACGAAAAAAGGCAATTTTCAATAACAACGAATCCGACATTTATTGAATGGGTATCAACCAGAAAATAAGTTGTGATTGCCACACTTTCACAAATATGTTTACTTCGTCCCCACATGCTGGATATCCTTAATTTGAAGTCAGACCACGTCCCTGTGTTTTGTACTGATGGTTGAAGCCCTACGCTCGACGCGAGCGTTGCTCTTCTAGTGATGAGCATGGATGCCCTCATCTCCATAAACTTCATTATTTGCATGATGATGATGATAATGAGAGTGAGCAATGATGAATCTGCGCCGGCCTCACGATCACATGTACGTGAAGTTGAACCTGCAATTGATAAAATAAATTACTATAGGAATACGTATTCTTCATGTACTAGGTCTTAGTGATTGCTTTGATATTTGTATGCCACTCGCAGTTTCTTTTATTTCAATTACCTAACTTGGCGCTTTTCTACACTCCAATTATAATACACACATATATATATATACCTTCATACCTAGCTTACCTTTATCTGATTTCAAACATTTTTTAACTAGAGGCTGATCGCTCATGCCTCACAATGTGCCTTGATACTCAAACCTCTCCAATAACTTGCTTACCACAGCTGACATCCAGGGCACCCAAGTATGTCACCGTCATGCTACTTATGCGTTCGATTCCTGAAACGTTCAATCTTCTCGATCCTACTCTAACTCAACCCTAACAAACGGTCGGAACCATCACACTCTAACTCAACCCTAACAAACGGTCGGAACCATCACACTCTAACTCAACCCTAACAAACGGTCGGAACCATCACACGGAATTAACATTGCCTACCATTCTCAAATGCTACCGTAAGAAATTGTGCACTTCATACACCGATGATTATTACTTCAAAATAAAAGTAAGCCTGGTTACGGAAATTTAGTACACCTAATGCACTACACACCTGCACAGTGCTTGAGGCAGAGATGAAATGATGGGTCCGTAGCCCTGGGAGTTGTCATAGAGCTCAAACAGCGGTGCTGCCACCAGCTTGTAGTTCTTTGGCACAGCAAACACAGCTGTAAAGTGTAGGTTAGTCGAGGTTAACACCACTTTAAAGACATGGAAAAGTTGTCTCATGCTCAAAAACTGATTGTGACACTAGAGAAATGAAAATGTCATCGTGTGCTTAAAAATTGCTCAAATTATTGTAAAATAACAAATGTAAAGTATATTAGATACAGAATGAAAGTAAGACCAGTTTTATCCCAATATCGCTTAGCTAAACATAATGCACTTGAATAGCTGTCGCTTGTAATTACAGTTTGAATGTAGCTCTGCTTTGCACAAGTTAGTCGAGTAATTATGCAATAGAACATGACGCATACTTGACGAGATCTATGCCTTGTTTCAAAAACAACTAAGCTTACATTTCAAGCTTGAATCAACAAGCACAGAAAATTAACCAAGGAGGTAGAAAACTTCAAAGTTGGGACATTTATTTATTTTTTTTCTAAATCAGTTACCTTTGTTGCACTCATTAATTTCATACAGAGCATACATAGTGAGAGCATTTCACCAGAAAAGTTTAGCCTTCAGTCATTTTACACAGTCATGCACAAACTAGTACATTCCATTGTCTGTAAGAAACCTGCCTTAGTTCAGGAGCATGTGGTCAATATTCACCCTAGTTGGCCACTTTAGTATTTTACTATTGAAAAATGGCACATGCTAGTAACAATAACAAGTATTCATTAATATTTACACAAAAAAGTGTTATCTTCTTCATTTGACACTCTCCACAACCCATAAGTGACTTATAATACTTGTATATAAATCAAATTTTGAGCAAGAACAGACTGCGAGTGAAAGGGCACAACACTTACAATTCATGGACTGTAAAGTAGTTCAATGCATTCAAAATCTCAACATAAATCTTATACAAACGAATGAAATATTTCAAAGCCATACGATTACATGAAGCAGACTCGGTAGCTATCAAAATTACAGGCTATTTGAAATTCCCGCATAAAGTGAGTACATATATAAAGAATAAGCACTACACACGATCTCAGGAGACTATTGCTCAGAAATTCTTCACTTCAATAAAGAGTACAGCCAAGTTTCCTGCATGAGTGCCCTTTAAATTCAGCTTAGTGTGCATAAAAACTACATTTAAATCTTGCTTAACGCTTCTGTTAACTTTATCCTTTGAATTCTTCGAAAGACCAAACGAAAAAAACCTACTTTAAATCCAAAAGAAAAGCTATGGGAAAAGGAAAAAATGAATGTGCACATGTGTAGCATGTCATTTGAATTACACAAGAAAAACAGAGAAAGATGAAATAAGCTTAACTTACAATGACCTCTCAACCTTACTTCCCCAATAGCTTTTGGCTTTACCTCTCTGCTTAGTTGTGTTGTACTCCATACCCACTAACACATAATACTGTTTTTATGTAAATTGTTCATTACCGGTAGAGTTTGGTTTACCTTTCTCGCCAAGCTGAACCAAGTAAAGCTTTTTATGCTCCTTAGGTTTGGTGATGTGGGAGGGAATGTAAGGGTACTGAGGAGGCTCGAAATTAGGTCGCCACCAGTTGCCGATGATGTCCTCAATGACCCACTCCTGCTTGACGCCATCTTGCCTACCTAGCGTCTCTGCCAGCAGACGCTTCAATCCTTCCACTTCATCTTCGTCTTGGTCAAGTTCTCCCCCAGGTCTGGTTACAGATGTGCCTTCATTATACACTTTCACGACCAAATT
This sequence comes from Trinorchestia longiramus, assembly GCA_006783055.1. Classification (NCBI taxonomy): domain Eukaryota; kingdom Metazoa; phylum Arthropoda; class Malacostraca; order Amphipoda; family Talitridae; genus Trinorchestia; species Trinorchestia longiramus. The sequence continues at coordinate 134,122 of VCRD01000850.1, forward strand.
ATTTTCATACTGATCAAAATATTGCGTAAATTACCATTTACCTTTACTAATCTCTATGTAATTTTGCCGTAATTTCGAACGAAACATTCAGAATATGGGACTAGAGGGAATGATTTTTAAAGTTTGTTTGGGCCATGTTACCGCAGCGGTAGCGTAAGGATTAAATGCCACAGTGGAAAGACAGTGCCTTTCTTGAATGGAAATCTAATGAAGTATGCAAGTGATTTTTTATATATTTTTTTAATTAAAAGGAGTCTGCTAAAAAAACTCAAATGCTGATCAATGTTACTCAAATATTCATTTTATGGCTTTGATTTCAACTAGTAAATAAAAATTTTACAGACTTCATATGTTGCAGGATAAAACAGGATGCTACCTATTATCATTTTCAAGGGAGAAAGGAAGCTTTGTTGTTGAACAAAATATATATGTGAAAAAAAATTCAAAGAAAGATTAGCATTACATAAATTAACATTATTTTCAGACATGAACCTGATCAGAACAAAAATATCAATATCTAAGAGAGAACAAAATGAAGCAACAAGAACATTCCAATTGGTTAATTTTGGAGTTGCTAGCCAAGTTCCAAGTCCCTAAAGCAGTGGTTCTCTATCTGAACTGGAGCAATGGCAGTTTTTTTTTCTATGTGCCAGGGACAAGAAACATTTCTTAATAATATCAATTTATATTAGCAGCTGATGGATTGCAGACTGGCACCAACCATTGTACCAACATTTATGTAGCACTGGTCTAAAGTTAAAGCATCCATCGTGCACAGGCACCTCAATCACACACAGATACGAGTAGTAGAGAAAGATAGGTTAGCCATCAATTTTTACACAATAATCATATGATTTGTGGTGCACAACTTTTACACATTGCACAATTACCACATGATGCATGATGCACAACTATTTCATGATTTGTGATATACACCACCATTCCTGACTTTCAGAACACACTATGCAACATGTGGTATCCAGTAATATGATCCTCCCAGTATAGATATGCTCTAAAATACAATACTTTCTTTTAATGACACATTGCTTAGGAGATAAATTAATGATAACATAAGTTTTTACATATTTATAAAAAATAATTGTATAGCAAAAGAATGCAGTAGCTGGTTTCAATCTGAATAAAGTTCATGGCTACCATACTTACAATTTGAAGAAAGTGGTACCAAGCTGCAGAAGAAGCACATGGGGCAGGGCATGTTCATGGACAAGCAGCACAGCTTCCACACTCCGCCTCATGCCAATCTTGTCAAACTCGTCACGCATGCGTGCAAACCTTGCAGGGACGCTAGAATCCTTCTCAAATAAAGCATCCTTGGTACCAAATGTATAGTTGTTTAGGGGGTATCTGAAAAAAATTTACATTAGCAAAATAGAATAATACTCGAGTTACGATAATGATACTATGAGGTCCATAAACCATAACTGCCTTGAACATAAGTATAAATGGTAATCATTGAATGGCAACTTGGCCTAATTAGATGGTTTTCCCATTCTGCCACCATCTCTAGCAGAAAACTGTTCTGCCCATTTACATAAAATACAAGCAAATGCAACGCTTGATTATCAGGTAACCTACATAGCAAGCATCGAAAATGGCATCTACTAATTGTTAATACTTTTATTAATTTATGTTTTATATAGAAAATGCTACACATTTACTTGAATGACTTGGTCAGCCATTTATGATTCAAATACCTTGGATCTTGTAAGTGAATTGCTATTCTTTGTCAGATTTCCCTGCATGCTGTTACATGTATGTTCTCCTTTAGACATTGTTCTATAACTTATAATATTTAAGCCATTTGATTTAAGTTTAAATGTTTTTATTAAATTGAGTTTGTACTCCTAGTGCACTGTAATAGGCCCATCACATGGATGGAATAATTCCAGCAGGACTTTGCCCTGCTCACAATGCAAGACTCAATTTGCTTAGTTTCCTAATATTTTGCTTTTGCTAACATTTATCTACAAAATTTATTTATTAATGAGAGTTCTCATATCATAAACACTACAAGCTTCATCAACATTGAGCAGCAAACATAAAAGATTGAAAGAGAAATAATCACAAATTATGGGATACACAAAAATATCAAGATATTTCACATCAAGAATTAAAATAAATGAAAAGAATTTCAGTGATAACTTCAGGTTATATTACAGCCATCATCATTATCATGATTTACTTACAGACTAATATTACGGCATCCATTTATTGAAGGACTGCCATTGAAATCATTGCTCTGCGTCGTCTTCCTTGGCCAGCCACTGCCAGAGTTAGGATTTGTTCGTGGCTTCTTGTCCATACTAGACATAGCTTTAAGAGAGAATATGCTAATTTATCTTCATGAATAACAACGCTTTAAAACGAGAACTAATAATTCAATATCTGATGCTTTCGTTCGATTCGTGCGGCTTCGCGTGCGAAAATAACAATCGCTTCGATTCCCCAATTCTGAAAAACTTACCCTAAATTATTTTCATTTTAAAATTTAAAAATGTAATTTTTACATAAAACGTTTAGAACGTGTTTCACCTAAATGCATAGTTTATCAAATGTGAATTTGATATATTTTGTCAATTTGCTGAAAAAATATCCTATTAGGATTAGAAGCAGTCTAAATAATGGTAACCTCTGTGAACGATATGCTTTGTTCTGTAATGAACCCCCCTTCCATTACTAACTACTCAAATGTCAGAACAAATATTCATCTACTACTGACCATCGTGATCGTGTGTCGAGATTTTCCCTGGTTGGCTGAGTACTGATAAAGCTGAGTGATTTTATTTATTTTGGCCTCAATATTTACAAACTATAAGTTAGGATGCTCGTAAATTTACCACTGTGTAAAACCTGTAAATACACGCATCATCAATAACATGGATTATACCTATCAACGCTAAAAAGACTAGCATTCTACATATTCCTCAAATCTTCAATCAGTTGTGGTTGACTAAGAAGAAAAAGTCTAAACGTGTTCAAACATTGTGGGCTGGAATTAGTTGGGAAAGTCTAAGCGGCTTTGGAAATTTGAGATAGCTGTTATTTTGCCTATTACTAGTTCCTATAACGTACGCAATGAAGGAGCACCTGAGTAACGATGTGGTGAGCTATTATACTAAAAGTATTGTTTCTGTGTAGCGTTCGTCTAGTCGTTTTTAATCAATGCGGCACTTATTAGTAGGTATTTGATGTGACATGTTTTTGGTTTGTTTATCTCTGATGTACGAAAGTTACGCGATTTATTATGCGCATGTACGGATTCTATTTTCTGTAGAAAATAATTAATACTAAAATAAAGAATATGCGTTTTACATTTCCAACTAATCAATAGCTGCTTGAACAGCGCATCTTGTTGGAAAACTAAGATTTTGGAGTAAATTGAAATGGGGTCATGTTAGGAGGGGGTATACTAAGTTACACTTTTGCTTTACATTATATATGTTGATGACATGAGAGATTTTCAGCGTTTTGGTAAACTATCTTTAAGTGTTGAATAATACTAAGAAATGAAAATTTTGTAATGTAAATTACATCTAAATTTATGTGTATGCTATTTGCTTATATTTTAATGCAAGTACTTCATAGATTAATGAACAATAATAGTATTAATTTTTAGGATGTTAGATGGTTTTGCAAAGATAACAAAAGTTAATAGGGTAGTATCTCACTTATCAAGACAGCCAATTGTAAATTAAATTTTAATATATTATTTTAAAGTATAAATACTTTACTAAACATAAGTCATAAGCATTTGGCTTACTCATTAAATGAACTTAATAGGAAAATGTAAGCATCTGTTATCAAAGTGTCCTGCATTAACTTACATGAGGGTTTCTATGCTGAAGCAGTAAATCCTTCTTTCATAGTAGGCATTTAGTCATTGTAAGTTTTTGCAGTAAATCCTTGGTTTTTGGGTAGGAATTCAGTCAATAAGTTATTGCAGTAAATCCTTGGTTTTTGGGTAGGAATTTAGTCAATAAGTTATTGCAGTAAATCCTTGTTTCTCAGCAATTTAGTTACAGTAAGTTATTATAATCAGGATGCCCAATACTTAACCTTGAAATGCTTTGTTTGTTTGTTTAGTTATAGTGCAATATAATTTAGTTAATAGGCTAGTTTAAATTCAAATAATGATTATTTTGGTTTATTATTAATTAAGGAGCAAATTGACACCACTAATTTTTTGAATATACCCTATTTGTGGAAGTACATGTTGCTTGTGTATTGGAAAGTGATCAGCGATGTACAAATTATTGAGTAGGTCTTGCGAACATATCTTAAGTGGGCCACTATAGAATGATGACTCTTATCTTATTCTAAACAAATGGCTTGAATCAAACTGAAGATTTGCAAGAGATTCTTGTTGAATTTGAAGTTTTGAGTTTGTGGATGAAATTTCATTGTCAGCCCTAATTTGTTTCAAAATATTATGTGAATACATTTTTGTATGGAAGAAATCCTTCTTGTCAGTGAATTGATCTATGTAAATGCAGAAAGAAATATATTAATGTATTCTAGTTCTCTCTTGATTACTTTAGTTATGCTGTTCATTTATATAGTTTTCTTGAATTTTCATGTCTTCATTTTTTATATTTTTAATATTAATTTTTAATTATCATATATATTTAAATTTTTTCTTTATGCTACAATCTCATAATATTAAGTTCAAGCAATTTAACTTAAACTATATCTTTGATAACATTTTAGGATTTTCAATGTTACATGAAAATATTTGCATCATCATTTTAATAGAATTGTAACACTTGTTGTTATTTACTGTAAACTTGGTTCTCTATTTAATGTTTAATTTGATAGTGAAATGATCATAACTAGTCCACCAAGAAAGGTAGTTACCATGCTTAGTAGCTTGATTGCTTGCACTACTAATACACATCTAATGTCTCACAGCATTTGTGACCTTTACTACCTTGGCTGTAAAGTTGACTCTGCTATTGATATATTATTGATGAATGAGGCATCTCTAATGAAGAAATTGATGGCAACATTTATATATTCATATGAGGGATTGATGTAATTGCTTGCACTATTGTTGTACATGACTGCACTATTGTTGCACATGACTGCACCATTGTTGCACATGCACCATTGTTGCATTGGTGTCTTAACTATTGATGTATGTGACATTTCTATGGATCCATTAGATTGTATGATACATCTCTTTTGGCTTTTTATATTTGTTTCATCTACCTTATTGTGTAAAAGCTGTGCCTCGTTAGTCAATGATATAACAAGAGATGAAATTTGATACAATTTAGTTGTTTCTTGTTTTGTGTTTAGAGATTACTTTTTGATTGACAGCATCCTGATACTTGAAGATGTGCCTAGAATCTAGAAACAAAAAAGTCTTGATGTTTGAAACATTTGGCTTTTCTGTTTAGTACATTGAGCAATCATTTTCTATTTTAAGTTTTATGTTGAATTTGGAAAATAAGTGTAGGATTTTTTTTTAATATGTATTGCTCATAGAGTTATTTGATTTTGTATCTAGATATACCTCCTCTATTTTTAATCTCAGTGACTATTGAAGAACAAAGTTATTAGGAAACAGAATGTTTAAGAGTAGTCCAGCTTCATAAGAAAATTTTTGATCCCAATTGTACATTATTCATATCATTGATTTATGTTGGGTTATTGTTTATGGGACAGTATTGTGTTTAGTTATGTGTAGTGATCTATTAGTGTGTGGTGTGATAACCTATCAACTGTTGCCTAGTTCATAAAAGGTTATCTTTTGAAAATTCTTCCATGAATTGTTGCAAGAACAAGTTAGGATATAGTTCTCTCATAATGTGTGAATATATAAGAGGTAGCAAAGGAGATATTACCCTATTAAAGAGATATCTCTATGCAGCAAAAGTATTGGTGTTAGGAGAAATGTTTAAATTTCTATGAAGTGATGAGCATAGGTTGTCAAAACAATAAGGTTTGGGCATCTTGATGAGTTTAAACTAGAACTTAAATGTTTATGCAAATGCTATAGCTTTCAATGAAGTGAGGCAGTGAGATAGAACATGAGTTTAATATTTTCAGGAATTTCTGTGTACATGTGAAAGAAAGTTAAAACACTTAGATTTGAATAATTTATGATCTGAATCTTATTTTTAAGTGGAAATAATAATTTGGACCTACTGGCCTGGTTGAGGAGCTGAACAATATATGGGGAGAATTTAACATTGCACTATGTTAACCGAGGAAATTTTTGAATTTAGAAGTATATCTTGGCTGCTTCATTATACTGCTTAGTATTGTTAAATTGTTTTCCTCAAATTTCTCAGATTTTATTTCCTTTACCAAGTGTCGGCTATCATAGCTAAAATGACTACACGTTTCTGCTTACAAGTTGTGTATAGAAACATTGTGAAAGTGAATTAAGAGCATTTTATATTCCTAGTGTAAGGCCATTAAATCAGTTTCATTACTGAGGATAATTTTTTCTCAGTGGTCTTAGAACTACTTGCTTCAATTTATTATTCATATAAGATTGATGAATAAATGAAAATCCTGTATTATTTTTAGCATTTATTTGGATATGAATACTAACTGTTGTATTTTAAATCTTTTTTTATTTTTCAGTTTATGTCTGAACTGACACTGATGTTCCATCATGCAAGAGACAAAGGAACTGTCACACTCAGTATTAAACGATGTGAGTCTTGTATGAGTGCCTCTTCTTCTTAGAATACTAACTAAAATATAAATGTATTATGGTATTATTGAGAGTCATGCCTACCTAACATTTTTTCATTTATACTAAATGAATTTAAATTATTTAGAAGTATAATATCTTTACTGCAAAATCATTTGGCATGGAGATGGGTGAATTTCAAAGAATTAAGATAAACGGTAACTTCATGTGTAACATTAGTCAAATTTAAGTGTTGTGACAAAATGTGATGGTATCTGGATAACTATGGCTCATTGAATCAAATTCAGTTCTACATCACATTATTCTCCTTATGGTATGTGCTCTAGGTAATGGATCATAATTAGTTACTTTCAATTGAACATTGCAATGCTGGAAAAATTACGTGAAGCTAAGTATATAACTGCAGCATTGTTGAAAAAATAGTTAATCATGGTTGCCCCCATTGTAAGAGAAGAGTGATGTCAGTTGTGTTAGACGTGTGTGTCTGTGGCTTGGGTGAGGATGCGAGTAAATCTTATTGCACTGTGTTGGTAGTGTAACAGGTGTTCAGTATTTTCAATTTCAGTGTGCAATAATAGTGAAATATGTTTTCATGAAGTGCAGTGATTATTTCCCCATTTTGACACATTTTATTTGTATGCTTTTTTTATTTTTTATAATATTCAGGACCCTTCCCCTCCAACACATGTCTACAATTGCTGTATTATAATACAGAGGGGCTTTTTTTATAGTTATTTTGTAAAAATTTCACTTTTAATAAGCAAACAACTAGTTCACTTATGTAATGAAATTAAATATTGGGGGTTCTTTTTTATAAATTGATATGCAGTACATAGCTTATGATGCTAAAAAAGTACTTGTCACTACTTAAAAAAAAAATTTCTAACCAACTGTAAGAAATTTGTTATTTCTTGTAAATGTGTATTTTTATTGCTCGATATTTTGGTGGAAGTGTACCCTGTCAAGCATTTTCCCAATTGATCAGTAGCATATAATTTGTGTCCTATTGGGGCAGATGATGGCAGAAAAGTTCCTATCCCCAAGACAAGAACAAAGAAGGGTAAAGTTGTGAAGACTGCAGAGCCTCTACCAGAGCCTGAGACGTACAGCTGTCTCCTTAGAGCCAGGCACAGGAGCAAGACCATTAGCTCGGTGGTGAGTTGTGTACTTCATTCTTCAGTACTTATGGGTTCTGAATGCACAACACAAGTGTCAAGGCCCTGTAGTTCTTGTCTTCAATACTTGTGGGTTCTGAATGCACAACACAAGTGTCAAGGCCCTGTAGTTCTTGTCTTCAATACTTGTGGGTTCTGAATGCACAGCACAAGTGTCAAGGCCCTGTAGTTCTTGTCTTCAATACTTGTGGGTTCTGAATGCACAGCACAAGTGTCAAGGCCCTGTAGTTCTTGTCTTCAATACTTGTGTGTTCTTAATGCACTGGACAAGTGTCATGTTTAGTGATGAAAGTTAAACTTGTGAGTGTGGATTAAGCAGTGGTTTACATAGATTGTTAAAGATTTACTTATATGGCTTGGGAGACTTTTTTGTTTCTCTTCTACCTTGTTTTGGTTGTCTCATTCAATTTCTAACATGTATGCATTCTCTAGTGGTTTTACCCTATTTGTTCCCCATTTCTTGTGTGAGGGGTCTCAGTATTGATACCATGCTTCACTTCAAGTGGTTGATGAAAAATAATTTGTAAAATAATGTGGATTCAAACACTTTTACATGATTATATATAAAACATTCTACATGAAAAAGTTAGTGTGTGTGAATTAGCTAATGTGTATTGAATTTAAAGAATGTTTTGATGTGCGTTCAACATTTTCTGCATGATATCTCATGTTCAAGGGCCAGTTTTTATTCCATTGGGTGTAAAAATGGGTGAGTTTGAGCATTGGGGCAACATTTAGAAGTGGTTGTCATTGTTGGAAAATTTTGTGTTCAGCTGTGCTGATGTGGATTTCATCAGTATTCTGATGTCATAGTGAGGGTTTTGAGCAGGGCTGGGGAGTCGGAGTCGGCAAATTTCCGCTGACTCTAGATTTCCGCTCTCCAAAAAAATCTAATAAGAAAATCATCAAAGATGACTATGACGGACAGACGCTAAAGGTGATAGCAATACCCTAGCCAAAACTCGATAAGGGTTAAACCCCGATATGGGTTTAAAAACCAAGCAGTAGCATCCTTCGACTACAGGGTAGCACTGCAGTTGCACTTGCACAGAGACATTTGACATGTCACTGTCAGTAGTGTCATCTCAGCATCCAGTTAGGTTGTGCTGTGTCAGAGCTCTGTTAAATAGTTGGCTAGCTAAGGCAAGAGTCGACCAGCCATATTGACACTGCAAGTGTTTTCATACATAACATATGTTACAATAATATTATTCCTTTTTGAAGTACATACAAGTTTGGGCGTTTCTCCTGTATGATAGTTATAGATGTGTTTAATGTTCAATGAAGATGGCAAGTTGGCAACACATGGCAGCTATCATTCACTGTTGAGTGTCGGCCATTGACTATTTTTGCGACTTGTTAACCCTTTGCCTACCAACACGTTTCTCGCTGCCGTTGTGTTCACAGCACGCGAAGTTAACTTCGCTTGCTGTGAACATGACATTGATAGTGGTAACGAGATTTGCCGTCGGTAGATAAAGGATTAAAAAGTGAAGTTATTGGAAACTATGAATGCAAAATAATCTTTTAGATATGCTTTTATACATATTACTAATGAACTATTTTTTACAGATATAATACCAATTATTGAAATTTAATTAAATTTTCTTGCACATTTGACCCCATCAATATGGCAAAAAAGCATTAACTAAATCAAGTGTATTTGAGGACTTTTCTCTTTCTGGAGATATTAAATACTTTGTGTGTCACTGTGTGGTAAATGAAGATAACAGTAATGACAGTAGAAAACTGTGAAAATGAGGTAAATGCTTTTTGTGGTATCAATAAGAATGCTCTTACGAGAGCTTTAAATTTGAAGAGACATTTAGAATGTTTCCATCCGAATATTTTAGAAAAATTCAATGAAAAAGATCAAACTGCATCAGTTCCAAGGACTTTAGCCTCAACATCTTGTGGAACATCCAGTGAGAAGCAAACTGACTTGAGGAAATTCTTATCTTCTGACAAAATTACTGTAACCATGACTGCAGAAACATTTCGGAAGTACATCATTAACTTGGTTGTACAAAACAGCATGCCTCTTACTCTATTCTCTCAGCCAGCATTCCAGCAGCTCAATGGCGAAATGGCTAGGAAGTTCGCTATTTCCTTGGACAGACATAACATCAGGAAAATTATCATCAGTGAAGCAGATACAAAAAAGAAGAATTGCGGAAAGATCTCCCTGGCCGGTACGTTTTCTGAGAATGGATACAGTAACAAGGCACCGAGTCAATTACTTTGCAGTCAATGTACGATATTGCAATAGTGATGGAAAGACTGTGACAAAAACACTAGCTGTAAAAGATACAAAGGCAAATCATGACAGCTTCTTTCTCCAAGGTGTGGTTGAAGAAGTTTTGAAAGCATATAACATTAATAAAGCACAGGTTATCAGCATTGTTACTGACAACGCCTCAAACATGATAAAAACTATAGAAAAGCTGAATGCAAGTAAAGAAACAGAAACTGCTGATGAGGATGTTACATCTGTGGCTGAGGAAAACCAACCACATTTGGACAAAAGTCTTGATGATGTTACTGAGGAAGCATCAAAACTTTGCCAAATTAAGCACATGCGATTTACTGTTCACATACTCCAACTTGCTATAAGGGATGGTCTTAAAGAGCCTCATGCTGCAAATTTGATAGGGAAGTTGAGGCAGGTCGCAGTTGCAGCAAGAACAAAATTGATGCAATTGTTAAAAGAAGAGTTGGTAAAGAAACTTTTTTGACCAAGTTACTCGTTGGGGAAGTACATACTTGATGGTTAAAAGTTTGCTGGAATTAAGATCAGTCTTGGGCGACATTGACAACCATGCAGTAGGACTAACTGAAGGCCATTGGACGCAGGCAACAGAATTGGAAGAGCACCTTCGTTCACCCTATATAACAACAAAATTATAAGCTGTAGATTTGACTGCAGGAGCATTTCTATTTGAATGCAAAAATTTGATTTTCACACTCACTAAAAAAGAGGGGTTTAATAGCTGAAGGAATTGTAAAATCAATGAATAGAAGAGAACCTCACCTAACTGACAATGATATACTTTTAGCATCAGTACTCGTTGATCCCAAAAAGTGAATATTATTCGGTGAAGACCAAGGCAAAAGAGCAAGAGAAAGTCTCTGCAATCTTGCAGTGGAAATGAAAGGAATACTTGGTAAACATATAGAAAATCGTACTTCAGATACAACATTGCAATTGAATCTCACTCATCATCTTCCAGTGATGGTGATACCTTTACAAAGTACATATCTTTAAAGACTGGAAAATGAAAAAACCAAAAAAAGACGAATAGAAGTAGCTCAGCCAGTAAATGTTAAATTATCCAAATTTAAAGAGGACTTCTACAAAGCCTTGAAAGAAGTAGAGAAGTATGATCGAAAAAGCATATTATCGTTGGATGAAACTATCCAATCTTATCCTGAAATGATCAGAAAAGCAGCTCGCACCGTGATGGCTATTCCTCCAACTCAAGTCAGTGTGGAGAGACTCTTTTCTGTTCTGAAGCTAATGAAGTCACATCTGAAAGCTTCAATGAAAGAGGATATTGCGGAAGCAATTTTATTCTTAAGAACTTATAACTGTGATTAAATTATTTTTCCTTTTTCTCCTCGTGTCTTAAGATTTAATCCTGTATTTTGTTTACCCTTTACACCACGATAGTTTATAACAGATTGTGCTCATACAATATCACTATTAAAAACATATTATTGACTTAGGATTTAATCCTTAATTTTGTTTATTTAATAAAGCTTTATAATTGATAGCGGTGATACAATGATTTTGATGATGATGATGATGATGATGATTTTCTTTCAAACTATTGTTGCCTTATGATTTAATTCAGCATTTCGATAATATCATTAAGGTTTATAATCGATACAATAATATTATTCTTATAACTTATTTTTTTTGTCCTAGGCTATGTGACTCATGAAATATTTAGGAAAGTGTATTGGATTATATAATTGTGTATTCTTTATGAAATTTTCATATGGTTCTACTTATGCTTTATGGTCTATATGTATTTCAAAGATGTGTAACAGGCGTTTTAGTAGCTAATAAACTTTTTTGTCAGTATGAGTTATTTTTTTTCCTTTTCTATTTAAACTATAAATTTAGGATTATCAATGCGAAAACAATATGTATGAAAATTCTTTACTGTTACTTAATATAAACAATCAGCATTGAGCTACTTACTGTATTTTTTTTCAATAAAGTTGTTAAAAAAGACAAAAAGGCATAGCTATAGGCATAAAGTTATTTATAACTTTAAAAATAGCCTGATGATTCAGTTGGCAGTGATAAAATGTCATTTTTGTTGATAGGTAACATAAAATAGGTATATGGTAAGAAAATATCCAGTTACTATTAACAAGTCGAAGTCGGAGTCGGTCCTTCAAATACGAGTATTCAGGAGTCGGAGTCAGATGTTCAGAGTCCCGACTCCCCTGCCCTGGTTTTGAGTTACCAGTGATGTGCTTGATGTTGGCACCTGTAGTGGATTGTTTCTTAACCTTTTGTGTTATTGTGTGACATCACACTGTGTAATCGTAGGACTTCATACTGTTATTGCGACCTTTTGCTGTGGTGTGTGACCTCCTGTGTTGTCAAACTGCTGTGGTGGTAGAGCCTCACAATGTGTTGTAGTGTGTCACACTGCCACGGTGGACATACTGTGTTACAATAGGATCACGTACTGTGTTGTGTGTTACAATAGGTTCACGTACTGTGTTGTGTGTTACAATAGGAACATGTACTGTGTTGTGTGTTACAATAGGATCACGTACTGTGTTGTGTGTTACAATAGGATCACATACTGTGTTGTGTGTTACAATAGGATCACGTACTGTGTTGTGTGTTACAATAGGATCACATACTGTGTTGGGTGTTACAATAGGATCACATACTGTGTTGTGTGTTACAATAGGATCACATACTGTGTTGGGTGTTACATGTGCACTGCCTCTTATGTGCTGTCCATGTTGCAGGTGAAAGCAACGGAGGTGGTCAAGTACCAGGCGCAGTTTGCTCAGTTCCTGCGCTCCAGCATGGACGGTCTCAGGAAAGAGAAGAAGCCAAGAAAGAGAGTCAAGAGCAAAAAAGCAACTCAATAACTGATAGCCGGCTATCTCAATTATTATATATCTATCAAAAATAGATAGCATAGTTGATGTATTTTTGGTTTGGGTGTAAGGAAGAGGAACTTCTTTGTTTTTGTAGTCGATCCATTGAAGGTGAAAATCGACCTAGTTTGTTTGCTTCATGCAAGGCCTAAAGCCACAAATATATTTGTTCTATTATTATTTATGGATTTTTAACTTTACGGTAGACTATTGATAGCACACAACACGAATTTAGGTGCAATTGTCTGGATTTTCTGGTTTCAGAAAAAATGTGCGATGTGATTTTAGGTAATGGCAACTGAATGATATTGTCATGCCCGGTTCTGAGTGTTAGCCCCTGTTAGCATATGACGTGTCTGAATCTTGACCTTTTTAAGGCAGCGCTACATGTGCAGCTTTACACGTTGTCGTGTCATTTTTTCAAAAACTAGGTCAAAATTTCGTAAGTTTTGGGTCAAAGCACAGATATTTAGGTGCTGAATTTTTGAAGTAATATGCGACGTTGTCATTTCTATTTAAATAGATTTTTTCGTACAAATTTAAAAAAATGAGTTATTTTTTACCTGTCTATTCTTAACTACGATCATGTGTCAGTAAGGAAGTCATGTTCACGGTGTTTTATCCATGAAATCTAAACCAATCTATTTTCATTAGAAGTTTTTATCCTGCGTCTGCTCTGCTCCTTGTCAGAAATTGGACTGGTTGTACAAACAAAATTACAAGGTTTGCACTGCATCTCTTCAATTCACTGACTGTGGGTCTCTTGATACGCTGATCATGGGACTTAAGATGAATGGTAGAAATGAGAGCAAGTACAGGATATTAAATGTGTCTGTGACATAACTAACGCATGTCTCAGCCCTTTGACTAAGGCATGCTGTGACCAAGAATGGGCCAAACGGCTCGTTCCTATTGCCTTATTCTATTCTATTCTATTCTATCTTTTCAGACTACTAATGTGTACCTATTCTGCACAAGCTGTTTACCTGACGGTGATGGAAAGAAATCCAAGCTGAGGCTCAGAGTAGACATTTCCACAAAAAATGTAGTCGCCTGTTCATACTGAGATCATGACAAGCTTTTAATTTGGTGTTCATTTTGTAGTAATAATTCTTCTTTCAGCTATTCTTTCTTCTTATTTTGATGAACGCTCCTGAAATTTCCATCACCTTTTTTGAAACACAATTCACGTATTATGCTTGCGATATTTTTTGTAGATAATACAATATGGAAGACCGTTTCTTTCGTATAATGAGTTCCAGAAGGAGTTCTTACAACCTCTTAGTCGTTGTTCGATTTTAAAGTAGTGAACTCTTCTTTTTAATCCTTTTGTCACAAGGAATTTTTGCTGTTCTATAGCATGTAATCTCTTAACCTTGTCTGAGAGCCGTCTCAAGGATAAAAGAGTGCTGTCATGTGGTCATTTAATACAACCAATGTTGGGATGTATTCGTGTTAAGTACGAGCGTTCATGGGAGGTTAGGAAATTTATCAACTTTTCAACCAAACATTTCAAGTCTTACATTGGTTAATTAAATGTTGACTAGTTTTGCTTAGTGTTACTGAACATTTGTGTTATTTGTAGAAGTCATGAAGGATAAACGAGATTTGAAGAAGTCATTCTGTGTGATGATTTCATAGAACAGTTTCAGGAAGCAGGATTTATTTAATTTCTTCGGGTGTAAAGAGAATTTTATGAAACTCTGAGGGATTAAGAAAACTTCACAACTCGACCAGGGGTGGTTAGGATGCTGATAATATTTGTCTCCATCTTGAATACTTCACGTTCATTGAAGAGAATTGTTGAAGCCGTGACCTCTTGATAGTGTTCTCCTAACTCATTTGTTCTCTTCCAGCTATGAAAGAGAACAAGCAATGTTCTCTATCGGTTCTGGATTTTTTTGGCAGTTAGAGTTATAAATTTGAATTCTTCGCTGACGATGTAATAGTGAAGTGTCGTGCGCAGGTATTGTACATCAGGGGTCCGCGGACCGATGCCGGTCTGCAAGCCATCAGCTGCTGGTATTGTTTTTGGTATAAATTAATATTACTGAAAAATATTACCGGTCCTGGCAGGTTTGACAAAACTACTGGTACGCCATATCAGATAGTTTGAAAAACACTGACGTACTTACCGTACTACTCCCTGATTGCAACTGTCATTACTTTAGGGCACTCATGTTATAAAATCCTGTTAATTATAATTTTCAATTATTGTTACATTGCAGTGAAGCAAATGGTTTGTTTTATATTGCTATTAAAACATTACCAAACCAGCTTCTCTCCCATTTTCATTTTTTCTGTGGTAGATCTTGATTGCCTGTGAACTGCTTGCGAAACTCATGTGCAGCCTACGGAAGTTCATTTCTTATTAGGACATATAACTGAAATATTTGATTAGTATGTTTCTCACTATTCCTTTTACGGCAACGGTTTTCAATGTTTTTGTACTCTCTACCTTTTGCCCAAAACATGGAAATCCACGCGTCCCCTTACTATTATCAGCAGTTGGATTTACATCTATTTTCTATGAAAGAGAATGAAATAAAGACTGATGAGTTGAAATTAATATAATCCAAAGTCATTTCTAGCACGGACACATCGGTCACGGGGGTGTACTAGAAACAATGGTTCAATGTATCTTGGGGACTTAGCTCTCCTCAAGAGTGAGGTTCCCTCGGGTATCCTGAGAGTGCCTGTCCTCGTCAGCGTATTCTGGGAAATTTACTCTTCTCATTAAATTTCTTAACTACCCACTGCAGTTTTTACAACGTTTGTTACAGGAATTTGTTGTTAGTCTAATTTTGCAGTTAGCAAAACCTTATCTTTCCCTTTTGTGCCCATTTTCTTTTTCGTGGGGGAGGTTGGTATTCCGTGTGACGAGCCTGTTCTACGAGTGTTGATGATTTTGTGTGTTTATTACGTTTTTCTATTCATCTTCGTAGTGAGATACTTTTCACCATTGTTCAAACATTCTTCGGGCGGATACTGTGGTTACTCAATTTGACGATAAATTTCTTCAATATTATACCCAGTGAAATTACATAGACATTCATTGTAAAAACTGCAGAGACAATTTGCGTTCGTGTTGCATGTATGATCGGAGAATTAATTTCCTCAATTCGCATTTCAGTTTCATGTTTATGATGTGATTTATTTTCACTCCTCGTTTGGGTGAAGTTAACTCTAATGACCATAAAAAGTTCAGTGAAATCCACTTCTGTAGGACATCCATATTCGATTTTGTTTAGTATTGTTGTAAATCTAGCTGAACTAATCTGGCCTCTTCTCGTTTGTTCTAATTAGAATTTTATCTAACTCAATATTGTTTTATATTCTCACTGATGCCAGAACTGTTTGTTTTGTCATTGGGGTGTAGAGATTTTTTTGTCCCCAGCTGCACTCAGTACAGCCACTGTAGCCTAGTAGTGGTTAGAAATCTGTGCATGTGTTTTCAGATCCCTGGTTTCAAGAGTTCGATTTCACACGTGACCATCGAATTTTTATGTTCGTGACGCAGGAACCAGGAAGGCTGACTGACTGACTTGACTAAAACTATTTCCTCCAACTTCCAGAAAATCGCAGCGTGTCCCTACGAGCGTCTACCTCAAGTCACAAGCTGGACAGATACTATCACTGGAAGCATGATTACCACTCTTCAGATGTTAGCATTAAGAATTTAAAAATCATTGTATATTTCATGTATACGTGAATGACACAAGTGTTTTTTTTCTTTCTTTCTTTCTTTTAAGTTTAGCTGTGGTGAAACTTCATTAGTGTCAACGCTCTTTTGGAAATACCGAAATCTTCGCTTACGTCACTATTGAGGAATAGAACTTGAATGCAGCGAGAAAATGGAGGTTGGTGCTTTATTTTTTTATCTCTATATCTCTGTCTGGAATGTTTGCACTCTGAAGGATCGTCATTAGAGCTGGGCGCTTGTTGGTCATTACTAATTGAAAATGGATACTTTGGACATGGATAAAATTAAAAAATGAATGCTATTGGGATGAATGCTATTTGAAAATGAATACTATTTATTTCTAAACTTGAAAGAAACCAACCATTGTTGTCTCTCTGTACAAGCATACCTTTGCACTGTTTTTTATTCGAAAGTATTGAGTACGCTTGTTACGTTGGCTTAAGGTAGCTTCCTATGGGCGTATTTTCGTAGGTTGTTTGGTCTTATTACACTTAAGCTTTCTCTGTCTCTTATATTGCTTATTGGGTAATCGACCTATCTGCCCACTAACATTCATGAAATGTTTACCTACTTCTTTCTTGAACTCTCTTCTGCTGTTAAAACAATTTTCGAGCCGCAACATTGAAATAAGTTTTATGACTTTATTTCCCTAGGGTAACCGAAATACAAATTTTGTGATCTCCCTCGTAGTGTGTTTTCTCTCTTAAATACGTGTATTTGGCATACAGTCAACTACGTGTTTCTCGGGGCAATGTTCATCCGAAAACATTTTTTTCAGGTAAAGTGACTTCAATGAACCCTGGGTCTGGGCTTCTACACGATTCAACGAATCAGAAATGTGATTTTTAAATCATCGCTGAACGCTGTTCTCGCCATGTATGAGGTACGTTGTAATATTCATAGTTTTCTCACGTAACACTTGAAAGAAAATAGGAAAGCTATCATCAACTTATTTTCCATTACAGTGTAGGTTGCTATTAGGTTTGATTGTGAAGTATTGTCGGAGTCCTTGGCTCATTGTTATCGTTGCAGAGAGTGTTATAGTGAGGCATGAGTAAGCAAGTTGACCTATTGGATAGGATATAGGGTATTTAAATAATTTGGGTAAATGTAGTTAGACGCATATGTTTAGACGATGAAGTTAGAAACAAGAGGAGTCGGTTTTAGTGATGGGTTGAGGTGTGGATGGAGTGAGAGGGGCGTTGCGGAAGTTACTCAAAGATGCACAGTGTTGACGTGTATGTCAGAAACACCGGAATGAGTAATGGCTGCGTTTGACACTGTTTTTTCGCACTTTCCTTCTTCTCGCGAGTTCAGTGCTAGAAAAAGGTAGCGCTGTGAATTTCATGCACGAGGGACATCGACCGTTTACCGACTGGCTGGCATGCCTCAGCCTAAGTAGCCGGACAATATAACGGCCAGTATTGAAACTCTGTGTATGTAGAACTAAATGTAACTCTACTTTTTACCTACTGCTCTGACTATAATGTGTATGTGTACGTACTCTGTGTGCATACACGCATTTTTCTTGATCTAGGAGGAGTAGTTTGTATAGATTGGGGGTTTCAGTTTTTTCGCTTATGAGTCCATGATCGTATTAAAATGGATTCTCTAGATCTAATTCTTCTTCTTCTTCTTTGTGCTGTTGGCATACGTACACACTTAAAGTAGCCTCAAACCTTCATTTATTCGTCGACGTCAGGGCCCACTGTTTCAAGACAGACAAAGTACCACAGAAAAGCTCTTCATAGCCTATTTTAATGTTTCCAGGTTTCCAGGTATTCAGTAAAAAGGAATGTTTTGTGAACGCAGTCGAATTTTTATTGAGGTTATGATTCCGAAACGCAGTAATTCTTTCTGTACATTTATTTTGCTGCCCTTACTCATACTACAGTTTTCTCACTTAAAAGATAAAAGTTGAAAGCGAAATGTCAAGTTTTGTTAAGGCACTGCGTGGCGATACTGGTAACAGAACTGACCTTTGGTCGAAGTAGGTAAATCAGGCCATGCAAACCCCTGTACTAGATGACGTCGCAGGAGGTTGCCTCTGTTTACCAGGTCGAAAATGTGCGTCAAATTTTACGTTGAGTAAAGTATAACTTTTTTTGCGCAAAGCGTTAGCTCGCTGTATTAATAGATAAATTCATTCTTAATATTTCGAAACATACCAGCACAAGCAAATTGCAACATTAGACTTCTTTGTCAACAGATTTGATGAAACGAGGTTCCATATTAGAAATCTACGCAACTAGAAAGTTTGGGTAAACATTCATGCGCCTATAATGAAAGACTAGTCTACAACCCTTATGTGTATGTGACTTAAAATTCGCATGAATGACCTGCATGTTGTTAAAGAATATTAAAAGTAAATGACAACTAATATTGAAACACATGTGATGCCTCGGAAATATAGTAATTAATTTAGTATGATCTTGGAGATGATTACAAAAAATATAGTTAATTTTAGTAATATTGTAGAGTTAACCTCTACTGGTGATCATAAGAACAAATTCACATATGATATTGGTGCAAGTGAACATGAATAGCCACATTATGAATGGGATTTTCCTAGCACTATATCAAAAGTGAATGCCATATGTATCACATTTTTTCATACCTCATCTTACTAACTAAGGCAAGTTCAGCTAATTTTTTTGAGTTACTGTCAATTTACAGCACCGCGCCTTCATACATGTTTTATTCAAAACTGCTACACTCAACCTTTCATTGTATTAAGATAAAACATTGAATTTTTCCGATAGCCAATTTTTACAAAAGCTTTTTTAAAATTAACTAACCATTATTTCATTATGTTTATAGCAATAATACTGAAAGCACCGAACACGAAATGACGAATGAAAATTGTAGTAAAAATTATGGTATTTTGCTTGCGTAATATATCAGTGAACTATAAGAGAAGAAATGTATGTCGTACAAGCCAGGGTAAAATTTACATCCTCAGATCATGGACGACGATCCGTCAAACCAAATGTTAACACCTTGCCTCCGATTGCCTGATTGGTGTAAAACTTCGCTTTGTACGCATAGTCAGTCACTAGAAGGATCTGAAAAAATTACAGAACCTAACCTCAGTGGTGCACATACGTACCACTTCGGAGTCAACGTGTTAAGCAATGACTTCCCAAATTCCTCTTCAAAAGTTTCTGTTTCGAACTCCAAGTTGGCTGCTGATAACCAGCTCTCGTGGTGCAAGTTCAAAATACTGAAATTAACCTAATGATAGTGTCAATGAATCAGTTTTTGGTGATCAACACCATTTCTACTCTTAGGTTCAGCCATCGATATCAGTAACGGAAACAACACTTCGGAAGAGACACCAAGTAACACTTGCTGTCTCTTCAGTTTCCCAAAACTCGTTAATACCTTGGTGCTTACATAATAACTAATCACCCATTTTTTTCTGAATGATATTTGCATTGGAACTTTCAACATGTATAAAACTAATCACGAAAAAATAACTTTGTGCAGGTGAAATAGCTGTCATTGGCTCGGATTCATCAGCACACAATACAAGCATTGAAAAAATCAAGAAAATATCTTTTGCCTACGATATCGTCCTCAAGAGCTATCACCAATCAGTACACGATGCTAGCAAGGAAAAGAATTATAGTAAGCTTATGATATCAACAGTTGTTATTGTCGTTCCCCAGCTCCTGTCAGCTCAGGTAGCCAGCATCGCACAAGAAGCACGCCACCGTAACGAGGTCCTTCCAAAGTTGTGTTATGGTGTGATGGGGGAGTTGTGTTTGATGTGCGGTATTCATAAGTCCAGGTGTGTGTTGTTTCAAAGTTCCCAGTGAGGTGCATTTCCGGTGAAACCACTCTGCAGGAGTTGCAAATGACGGATCCTCCTTTTGCGCGACTAGACGTGATGGGGTCCCTGCGTGTGGGGCACATATATGTAGGGCCAGGGTTTGTTTCCATGTCGCCGGCAAGAAGAAGAAGAATGGGTCCTGTGGCCGGCTCACAGAGTCCCTTTAAAGGAAAAAAGAGAAATAGGATGGGAGGAGTCCCGGGTGGCGCACTCTGGCGCATGCCTCCAAAGACGCAGCGATCCTTCCCCTCTTGAACTTGAGTAGAAGATGACAACCACGTCCCCGGAGAGGTTGAGTTGAAAAACGATTTGGCCCCTCGCTGAATTTCTCCTCGAGGGGTTAGCTCCACCGCGGAGAGGCGTTTTCGTTGGAGCCTGATATGAATAGTCGGAACACTCAGCGCACTACGCAAGTCACCGACGCCTTCTTGTTATTTTTGCAGTCGTGGGCCCCCCAGCCCTGGTGCTCGCAGAGCAGGATGTCTGTCTCATCACCATTGCACTTGACGCCGTTCAGCTTGATGGCCGCCTCGAGTTCCTCGTAAGGCGATCTAGCGTTAGGCGCTAGGTGCGCAGTGGCGGTTGCCTCTGCCTTCACTAGTGGAGCAGAGTGTTTGCTCAGCCTGCGTGCAAAGGAACATAAGAAAAAATGGCAAACTAACGATTTTATTGGGATTTTAGGGTTTTCTCACCCATGACAGGATAGGTCAATATTAGTTTAAGTTTTTCTGAGTAACGGACTTTCACATACTGAACATCTTTCAGTGTATCTTGCTAGAGGGGAACATCATTAAGAGTAGTACAGAGGTTTAGCTCTATAGATTGGTTAGCACTTTCTAGACTCCCAGGTAGATATGCTATAGATGCCTGTGCTGTGTTTAGCGTCCTTAGAAACAGTTGCGGCCTTTCCACGTGCTGTTAAGAAGTGGTGAGAACAATTATAGAAAAGCAACAATGAGGTTACATTGAGGCTCAACCTTTAGAGTAGACAGTGCTTATTTCTTATTTTGCCCTTAGTTGAAAAACTGCAATCATGCTAGGGTGTCTCTGATTTTTCGAATTCGAAAGACTGATTCCGTATTGTTTCTAGGTGAGATCAAATTAAACCCTGGAGCACTGAACATGGGTCTAGTTTGCCCGAGGCTAGTGACGTCTATACCCATGTTAAACAGTTAGTGCTCATCCTACTTTATAGAGGTCAAGTCCATTAGAAATCATTCCTTTTAGTTCCACATTCTAAATGTTTTGTTCAGAATTACGGTAAAATTACATGATAATGAGTTAAGATAAGTGGTAATTTACGCAATATTTTGATCAGTCTGAAAATAATTTCGTCGTTAAAGGGTTAGGTGTGCCAAGATTAAAGAAAGAAATTTTAATCATAATACCTCACGTCGGTATAGTCACTGATAGAATTTAGAGTTGCTCACTTACAAAAAATGCTGATATCATCACCTAGTACAGGATGCATAAGAAAATAGGGCGAGTTGTGAAATAATCCAACCACTGCTCGGTCAATATATCTCAAGTTTCGAAAATCTTGTCATTTAGTGTTTACTGTACACGTTTTTCTTGTTGATACTTAAAGGTGTTATTTGCTGGAAAACTTATTTTGTGTGCTTTAGATGTTGGATTTGTAATTTTTATTGACGCACGCATAGGTAAAAAGCGAAATGTTTTTTTATATTCACATATTTGAATGTATCGTTCAATTCTATATGAAAATATCTAAGTTTATTCAACAAATAGGACGTTGGCTTCAGTTATGTAGATTATACAATTAATCAGATAAGTATACTTCACACGATAAATTGTACTACTGATCATCTACATGTGTATTGTGCCACATACATAGAACGTACGCATGTGATGAACGTTCTAGAACACACTGGTATACTCGAATTACTCTATTTACTGCGCCTATCATGAACTAAAGTTACTGAAAGTTAAGTTACGTGTAGAAGTAATATCATTGGCATGAAGCTCACTTAAAAATAACATAACTTGTTAGTGTTGTAAAATCATGAAGAATCACGTTACTACAGTTGAGACACTTCCATGACCTTTCGTTTTGTCATGAATACATAATACCAGGACGCGTACGCTAATGTCAATATTAACCTTGTAAAGTAAATTCACTGTTATTATAATACACCTGGTTTAACCACCGCAGTCACTAAAAACAATCTTTATTTCCAATCAAGTACACAGTACATAGACATTTAGTACATTGGTTTTAAATTTTTAAGGTTAACATTCTTAGAGTAAGGATGATGGTGAGCTCCATGCGACGATCCTGGGATGTGTGCGATGATCCATGGGCGAGGTCTTAATTGCTGAGGTCTTACCGATAAGTGCGAGCTCACGGCGTGAAACGAGAAACAGCTCGTATTCATTGCCGGGTTTCGAACCCGCACGCAGTCTTTCTGCACAAGCAGAGACCCGATACAGAAAACGGGCCGCATACCACTCGACCACGGTGGCTTAACTACCGTTAATGTAACGCAATTGACTAAGATGTAGGCAACATCACCTGGATGCGATGATGTTGCACACGACAGTGGCTTCCTCTTTGCCCCAGCCTTCATCACAGACGCTGCCCAGCTCAAAGCCATTGCCGTCATCACGCTCCTTGCCCACGAGCACCTCCCCTGACACCTCCAGAGTTCCGTCTTCAAGCTCCATCTCCGAGCGCCTGTTTAACTCCAGATGCGCTGCGTGTACACCAGACACTGATTTCTAATAGGTGCCTTGACTGTTCTCTAACGATTTTAAAATTGTAACCATACGTCTATAAAAAGTGTCAAGTTTCATGAGAGATTAAAGTTTAAGATGTTAGTTAAAAAATGAACTTCAGTAGACAAATGTCACCATTTTGTTCATGAAGCTATAGTTTTGCATCGCTAAGATATCTTTCATATGCTGCTATTTAAAAATTATACTATACATTTAAATCGAGCGTCTTATGACTAAAATGGTCCATATGTTTATCAAAGTAAATTAATCGAGGTTGGCAGGAGAAGAGCCAAATCTCAAAAAATAAAGAAGAAAAGGGGTCAAACAATAGGACGTGGTGGTTTAAATATAAATTGCTATATAACTACAATAATTTCAACAGAACGTTTTTACAAACTGTGCTAGAGCCATTGATTGTTAAAAAATTTGCAACCAAAATAACAATATTTTAAAACCGAAAAAGTCACCAAGGCGGGAGTTTATGTTCTCACAAATAATATGTAGCATGGTGCAGTGTCTCACATGCGACAATATGAACCATTAATTAACGCACTAAAGATACAATGTTTATGCTTACATTTCTTTTCCGGTGATTCAACAGTTTGGGCAGAATTTTCCTTTCCTTGTTGTAGAGCAGCGCGACCAAAGGTGAACGCAGCAGAGCCTCCTTTCTTGGGTTTTCCTGGTTTGATGTTGCCGAAATTATTAGTGTCACGAAGACTGTTGAGCGTGTTCATAAGGGACTTTAAGTCAATGTTGCCTCCTGCCAGTTTGGGCGCTTGTGGACTTTGCCCGACTATACTATGCATGTCAACTGATCCTGCTCCTTGATTTCCCAAGATTTTTTGCAAAGCTTCCGTATTGATTGAGCCATCAGGGTTGGTGAGGGCATTCTGGATCATTTCTCGAATGGTGTCTAAATTAACAGAGGAGCCCCCATTTGATCCTGGAAATGAAATAGGTTGACCACCCATGGAGTCGAAGTCGTCGTCGTCATCATAATCATCATCATCGTCGTCGTTATAATCATCATCGTCCCACCTAAAGAAGCCTGTCGTGTTTTTTTTTCCGAACGGGTTTTTGAAGCCGTTTCCCTGATTGCCTTTAATTCCACC
>VCRD01000850.1:158815-182149 GCA_006783055.1 Trinorchestia longiramus
TCATTGTTCCTGTGAGAGGGCACCGCTCACCACGTAGCACACCTTGTTTCTCTGTAAGAGAAAACGAATAAAATGCAGATTTTTTATTAATAATAATCGGAGTGCTTATAGCTCAATGAATTATTGAACACTTAAGGAGGAAGCATACTTGGGTGGTCATTAGTTTAAATAGACGAATTAACTGCTATATTAAACTCCGGTGAGAATAGCATAGGCTAAAGCGCAGTCATTGTAAGATTATAACAATTGTGAGAGGTAAAACAAACCAGGATTATGTGGAACTGTGAAACCGTACATGTAATGCCATCAAATTTCACTGCTGAATTGCGCTAGTTTTTCTACAGATGTTAAGTAGAAGACTTTTCGCGAATAAAAACGTTTACTCAGCCACTGTTCGCCATCTTCTCAATATTTGATCGATGAAAGTATTTTCATTTTCTATTTTTTACTCGTAGTCATGATGCTTGTTTCTTCTGATATATATCTGGTCTAGATAACTTTTACCTTAACAGCACAGCGAGACAAGTGTTACACATGAACGTGTTTGAATGGTCACGTGTCCCTGAAATGAGTTACCATTCTCTGAACGCAACACACTGCCACACATACATTTTAATTTCGGATGTGTTGTACCGTGTCCTGTGTTCTAGGGGTTGCTGGTAAGATATTAGATTTTGTAATGTAATATCTTCGTAATACCGGTATGAGAATGTAACATTTGGTAAGGACAGTCTCGAAACATTTTTAAAGTGTTTGACGATCATGTTTGAGTCCGTGCATTAGATATCTAGCGCTTGGAACTACATATTAGGAACAATAAACTTTAGAGACAAAAGCTTGACAGCAAACTGAACAATGCACTACATAATCAACAGATACACTTCAGACTTAGCTGGAAGTGCCGGCTCTTCATTTTTCCTCTTCTCTCATCTTCTTCCTTTATCTTATTTCCACTTCTCGATCTGTTTTCTCCTACTATATTCTACCCCCCTCCGCTCTAAGGCTTTCCAATCACCCGCTAGCGCTTGGCGCACTCACCAACTCTCCAGTATACTGGAGACTGCGGTCCACCACCGCTGGTTTGGTCCGCCACCACCATGTCGAATGGAGACTCGAACAAAGTTGCTTGCGTCGCCTGAATGCTCATCTGACTCTGCTGCATTGCCTCGGCTGTCATGCGAGCTAGTCTGTACCAACACATGAATAATGATAAACCTAATTGCTATGGATGTCATTGTTTTTGCTACTTAGACTATAATCGTTAAAACCGATGATGCACATCTAATAGAAGAGAAAGTACGCTTAACGAGGAGCAGCAGTAGACTTCCAGAGCATCACAAATGCCTAAATTCACAGATGCCCAGTGAGGAACCGAGATGCAACGGTGCTGTATTGTATTGCATAGCGGACCATGTCGATATCGCCCTAACCAAAGGCCGGTCAAAGAAAAATTGGTATCAGCACTAATACTACCTGAATTGGCTAATACTGGTGAAAATTAGGACTTCAACTGCACGGATAGTGGCGATACAACAAACTAATGAGATATGCTCACAAAATAGTGTTGTTTCGTTTTATTTTCGTTGATTTCTTGAACACAAGTCAATTTAGTGCTCTTTACTCGTGTTTATAAGCGTACGAGTTATACAAAATAATCCCATATGAAGCTGAAGGTTTAAATCCTGTGATTTAGATTTGAAACTAAAATTTGGGCCCTTGAGCTAATCGATAAAACATTTATTTCAAAAGAAAATTAAACCCGATTTAAAATGTTTCATATATAACAAGTTTATTTCTCAACACAACATGCCTGACCTCATGCATCTCTCTTGTTCGGTAGGCTCTGCGCCAGGACGGCCATTCATGAAAGCCATCATCATTGCGTTGTCGCCGATTGCCATCGTTTTTATCTGCGGAATTGGACATCAAATTCAGTCATTAGAGTTCTAAAATGTACAAAAAATAAAACTTGCGTATGAAATCAATGAGTTCAATTCCCATATTCAATACTCCTAAAAGTTTGGTTCATCTCTGCGTGGTCTTCGACAAACCTAAGATCTTTTATGCACGAAATTGTTAGTAAATGATAATTCTAAATCTATTCATCAATTTCGTTAAGGTAGGTAGCACTTTTCACAATTGTTTGCTAACGTCTACGTTTCTTTTTTGTAACCAATACCAGCTTCAAGTTAAGTATTTATAAATTAACTCACTGATTGAATAATTGCTAAATGCATTTTAAGGTCCTTGACTAGTGACCCATTATTAACAAAAGTGCGATTATTTCAGTGATAAATTCACAAAAAGTTTTGAATCAAATTTACATGGGAATAATTACCAGTATTCCGACAGTAGTACATCATTACAGTAATAATAATACGAAGTGAGAAAATATGCATTATTATTCTCGTACAGACAATTACACTGCTTTTATATATTCCCTCAGGTTTATAGAAGTAAATTTTATGTAGATACTGTATATATTACTTAATAAAGAAAAAATTCTCATTGATTTCGCTTCCGAGATCTTATGAAGATCAGAGTGTACAACTTATTTGTTTTACATTTCTTATGTACCAACTTTATTGGAAATATACGTTTTTGTTTTTTGTTGTTTGTTTGTTGTTTTATCGCTGCGCATTCAGGAGTAAATCGTCGAGCCACCATGAGGGATTGAACTCACACTTGGAGGTTAACCACATACTTTACCAAATTCGTAACCGAACAACATGCTGTTTATAAAAGTTATACTAAATATATTTTTTAAAAGAAAAGATATATTTTTTATATTTTATAAAAATTTAAAAGATTTTTTAATTCAGAAAAATCGGCGCATCAATTATCTCTCAAGATTAGCGTTAAGGAAGTTGCCTTATAAATTCACAACAAACAATTTATCGGTAAGGTCACTCACCTGATCGACCAAATTGTGCATTTCCTGCATGTAAGGCTTCAGCATGTCTAGGTATTGCTCTGTCAAGTCCAGCAACTCCAGCATTTCGGGGTCATTCTGCAGCTCATCTCGAGCAATCTATAAATTAGGAAACACTAAATGTTATTTACAGAATGTCATTTAAAAAATTGATACCGCACAGTTTTTCTTCTGCCCCTCCCTTCTTTATCAACAAAATAACATTGATCATTAATAGGGTGTCTCAAATAGTTAACTACGGATATTTTTCAGTTTATGCATTTCTTAAGGTATGAAAATGAATTTAATTCAGGCATGACATTATACATAATCTTTAATATATGACAGAAATCATAATTTAAAACAAACTTCTTTAGCCCTAACTAAGGATTTCAAACGAGGCGGTGCTGAGCAACAAAGATAACTCACTAAATTTCGTCTGAACTTGGGATATGAAGACAGACAGGCTTCCTTCTGAATAGCGACATTTTTTATGTTTTATATTCCAACATGAACATAGAAGAAACAGAATTGAAAACTATTTACTTACGTAAATAATTGGTTAATGCAAAACAGAGAAGTTGCACCTTTTCATTTACAAAAAGTGCCATACAACGACAAACAGAAATATTCCTACATACAGTATTTAGATCTATAAATCTGCACTTGCCTTCGTCGCGTTGTTACGCCAGAAGTCGAAGATAATATTGAACTTGGCAGTGCCGTCATACATCCTAGACCCCTTGTACATCTGGCCGACCCTGGACGGTGGAAAAATCAAACTATCACCCCGTGCATTTTGGAGAGTTCCCTTAAAAAAATATATTTGATTTTCAAGAAAAAAGTTGGATAAAATAAGTATAATATAGTTATTTTCTGATTATTTGCTAAAGAATTGTGATACCCCGTTTGTAAATGACAGATTTTAGCTTTGAACACCTATGACACTTTCAAAATGATGAGAGAAGGGCGAGCGTTGGACGCGAGTGCACTCGACCTTAACACGTTGGCTCCGATTGCCTGATTGGTGTAAAACTTCACTTTGTACGCATAGTCACTAGAAGGATCTGAAAAAATTACAGAACCTAACCTCAGTGGTACACATACGTACCACTTCGGAGTCAACGTGTTAATGCGTCAATAACGGCACACTGAGTAGTACCAACAACGAAGAGATGAAGATACGAACGAATTCTAACTATTAAATCAAACCCACTATGAATTTTTACCATAAGTTTTGCTGAACCAGCAGTTGTTCCTCAGGAATCGCGACGAAGGCAGCTAAATCTTTTATTACTCTAATGAAACCGCTAGCCAAGTGAACCACAGATGCTGAAAACTTTCAGAAAGAAAGTTACAGATTTTTTACTATGCAAAATAAAATCCCGATATTCTACGAGTATAAACTCTTAACATGAAACCAAATTGATAGTTGATAAATATTCTCATTTTCTAAACACGAGTTTTTGTATTCACCGAGAAACAAAGTATGTATAAGCCAATAATGAAACTGCGGGTTCTGACAAAAAGCGGGAGGTGCATGAGGAATTTGTAAACCCTTGCTTTTTTTGTGTGTTTCGATAATAGTTGCATCACTTCTTGAGAGCCAAATAGGAGATCTAAAATTTTATTTTTTAAAACAGTGATGTTTTTATAAGGCGTTCGATCATAAAGAAATTGTTTCTTCGAACTCAAACGCGCATGATATACAACCTAAAAAAGTTTGGCACATAGTGTTTTTTCGAATTGCTATTGTTAGTGTATATGAAGTTATTTGAAAATAATTCATGTCAGAGGTGAATGCCAAACAAAAAACCAGAAATTGCATCAACTCATATTAGTTTTTTCAGAGTAATTTCTCATATTAGTACTATTTTGGAACACATACTAAATTTGTTCATAACTTCGGCCATGAAGACCAGTTCTTGAACAAATATTCAAGATGGCATTAACCAAGTTCTATGGAGTTCACATTGCGCATGCTTTACTCCACTCGAACTTTTATTTGCCGAGTACTTAATGACATCGTTTTGAAATAAAGACTTTCTTCAATGTGCTTGCATTTTAAATCCTCATACAACTGTTTTATCACATTTCAGGAAACATGCTAGACTGCTTGTATTTGATATGTTTTGCCAATTGTAACATAGAGCCCAATAATAAACCAAGCTCATAATATTTTACCTTATCTTCATCACCGTAAGATACTGCTAAAAACAGGCTTGCTAGAGTGTTTTCAGTTGCTCGGGCACATTTGGTATCTGTGGTTGATATGAATATCATGCATCATGTTCAAATCATTGCCATATCTTCCAATAGCCATGATACTGGATATAAATAACTCACATCTGCTGCAGTTGAGTATTGTTCGCCAGCACTTTGTATAATGGTTGGAAGATTTTGGGTGGCCCAGTTTTCATAAGGGTGGTCGTAGCTTCCTTCAAGCTTTGCCGGAGCGACAGCGGCAAAAAAGTGAACCCTTTCATATCCTCCGGTGCTTTGGTCATGAGCTGCATGAACAACAACGATGCCACTTTTTTCATTTCAAGTTTTTCCTTCATGTGGGGGCTACAGCGAGGCTTCCTGTGATGAGGCCTTTGGCCCCAAAGCTTTTGACGGTTCCTAAATCTTGGGGAGCCTCCGGCGCGGACGAAGAACATGGTTTTCTTAGTAGATTGCCTCACTTGCGATGTTGAGAAGGCTCCGTTCCTGTGTTGAGATTAAAGATTTTATTAACTATGTTAAAATTAACTGAACACTAAACTTCAGGAAACCTATTCAAAGGGTACCTCAAAAAAGCCAGTTTCATTGATTCCTGTACTGTAAGTCAAAGGTGTTTACTCATAGAATCTCTGACCGGATTCCAACAAACAAACAGAAATCAGCTATCTTCAGCATGTCTTCACGACTGGTTTTCATAATATTAGTATGAAGTTTAAGTTAAGGCAACTATATTTGAGAACTTAAAATTGAATGACGGTCATTATAAACAAAGACATTCTTGATTCACTTCAAAACTTGTTAAGAATTCTTATAAGTGGAGGCAATTTTTTGTGACGTATAATTTTAGATATTCCTTACGCTTACGAAAGAAATGTCTGAAGTCTCACCTTCTACTGTGGGTCTCTTATAATGAAGAACACATTTCATAAACTCACATTCCTTCCTTTTCAAAAATGCCACTGTTGAGGATATCATCAATTGCAGGAGGAAGGCGGCCGTCATCTCCCATAATGTCCTCCAGCGCGTCTTCAAACTCCTCTACAGTGATGTTATCCTCATTATCCTCTCCAGTTTCCAGGATGAGGTCAACGAATATATCTATCACGTCCTCTGTGCTGTCGTCGTCATCGAAATCATTTCCATCATTTCTATCATTGTCCCAATTACGGCCACGGCCTCCTTGGCGCCGTTGACCTCTTCCACGCTCCTGATATGAGAGTTCTTCCGTTATAGCGCACACAAACATTAAAATTATCCTTAACTCTGTTACAAACCGTTCCGTTATTTCTCTTTCACAGTGAGTGTAGCAGGAAATTTTGTATTTTGGGTAGCACGAGTAAAGTAAAAACTATGTAACGAGTTAACACGTTTGTTGCGATGCGACCCACCGGTGGGTCACTTAGGTTAGGTTCTTTAATTTTTTCAGATCCTTCTAGTGACTATGCGTACAAAGTGAAGTTTTACACCAATCAGGCAATCGCAACAAACGTTTTAAACATCAAACTAACTCTTCGTGCGCAAATATTTTTTTTAAGTTTCAAAGATACAGCAAAAAATTCAAATCATGGTGCAATACTCGTATATGTTTGGGAACTTATTATTTGAGCATGGTACACCGTTAATATAAAAACAGATGACTTTGTGCATGATGATAGGGAACATTTTGAGATTATTGAAGCTATTATAAATTCTATGTGTCCATCAGAATTCCAGATCAAACAATAAGTTTTCGGTGAAAAATATTTTTTGCTCCTGAGAGACACTTGACGCGTGTCTACCCTATCTGAAACTTAGTATAAATATTTCATTATAGCTGCTTACCCTTGAGTCGTCATCATCCTCGTCGCTGTCATCATCTTCCTTGCTGTCATCATCTTCGTCGCTGTCATCA
Source organism: Trinorchestia longiramus (assembly GCA_006783055.1). Lineage (NCBI taxonomy): Eukaryota > Metazoa > Arthropoda > Malacostraca > Amphipoda > Talitridae > Trinorchestia > Trinorchestia longiramus. The sequence goes on from VCRD01000850.1 coordinate 165,841, forward strand.
TCTTCGTAGCTGTCATCATCTTCGTCGCTATCATCTTCGTCGCTATCATCTTCGTCGCTGTCATCATCTTCGTCGCTGTCATCATCTTCGTCGCTGTCATCGTCATCATCATCGTCATCTCTCTTCGATCGTCCAGAACCTGAGAAAATTAGGAGTTAACCATAAAATTGTCCTTGAAATTAACGGTAATATTTACCATAAAACAAAAACGGTTTATTTCATATTTTACACTTGCACGTTATGGATAGTAAACAAATTTAATGTTAAGTTTATCCATAGCCTATTGCTGCTACCGTTTTTCATGAAGCTGGGCGTAAAAAGAACAAACAAAAAAACAAAAACGTATATTTCCAATAAAGTTGGGGAGACGAAGCAACTGTTTTGTCTTGTGTAAAGTAATCCACAAAGTTATTAGGATTGAGTGATAATACAATTTAATCATACTCATGACACATATTTTAACTAACATGCAATTTCACAATCAAAACACATTCTAGAGCGCATTATTTCTTTCGTCTTGGTAGTCAGGCATACCAATGAATTGTCAAGTCTACGGATACGGAAATAAAATGGCATACCTACCAACGAACAAATATTACAAAAACTAATTTGTGCAATGAAACTCACAGCTAACTTCATCAGAGCCGTCTTTGCAGTCCGGCAGGCCATCACACTTGACCTGAAAGAGGTCGACGAGTTGTCCATCCTTGCATCGGAAGGTGCCATCTGACTGCTCTCCCCAGGCCACTGGGCTGCTCCTGACGGAACGCCAACGCGCTACTTCAGTAAACCTGTTTTGCCTCCTATAATCCATCACCAAAACTTTTTGTCTGGAGAAAACCATCACTTAAACTTTTTGCCTCCTGTAATCCATCACAAACTTTTTGGTTGGTACAATCTATCACCAACTTTTTGCTTGGTGCAATCCATCCCATACTTTTTGCTTAGTGCAATCCATCACAAACTCTTTGCTTGGTGCAATCTTTTACTAAAATTTTTGATTAGTGTAATTCATCTCAAAAGCATTTTACTTCATGCATTTCAAACTCGACGAAAGAAAAAATCTAATTGGTTGTAGAATAATAAAAAATGCAATATCCTCCATAGAAACTTCATCTATGGTGTCTATATTTTATTGAGTTTTCTGTTGTAATATTATATTTTTGATTATAGTTCACTATTTTTTTGCTCCTTCTACGGAAAGTTCTCTAGTTATATCTGGTATTCTTGTGAAATATTCATTTAATTCACGATTTAAGTATTTAACTTCCACTGGTTTTTGTTAAGTCACTCAGCAGATTGACATATACTGCAAGTGCATCTAGGACAGAACTACTATGTCTGAGAGGCACGTCACCGTAACTGCACGGTTTGACGCTGAGTATCACAGCGTCGCAAAGAACAACTGTTGAATATGTAACTACGCTCAGTTAAAAATATTGAACAAAAACTAAAATTAGGCTAGTACTGAGAGTTTATGATAGGAAATATTTTCTGTGCATAAAAGTACTATACGAATATCATCATAATGCTACTTTAAATCACTACATGCTTCACCCACACAAGATTATAATTTCATTTTGAGTAGTGTTGAAAATAATAGTGATTATTCATACAACTCGAATATCTTATGATATTTTAAAATGTTCAATGATAAAGCTAACAGCTCTTCACTTACATTGCCCTTGATAAGCCGTCGTCGACCCCACCATTTCCTGGGAAGTTGTCGACCGAAGGGATGGTGCTCTCCGTGGTCACCGGGTACACACCGGGAGCAGGGCGGTTTGGACGTCTACCTCTATTCCTGTCATTTCTACCTTCGTTCCTGTTATTTCTGTCTCTATTGCCTCTATTTTGACCTCCATTAGCGCCATTCCTGTTGCTTCTTCCACCACTTCCCATGAAGCTCCTTACTTGCCCTTCCCCACTCTGGCTCCCATCGCTCCCCATTGTGCCATCTGGGAAACTGTTCTTTCTTCCCGAGGAACTGCTCATCCCACGTGGGAAGCCGCTCATTCCTCCAAAGGAACCTTGGAAACCACCCATATGATCATGCTTGCCATCTGAGGAACCGGATGATGGATGGCGCTTATCTCTTCCTGGTCTGCCCTTTGAACCAAACCCGCCACCCGGAAGCATACCGCGGCCCATCATGGAACTGCGGATGTGGCTTTTCATTTTGTGCACCATAATTTGCAAAATGAAGGCTTTTGATTTGTCATCCCCACGAACTGCAGTGGTGAGAATTTCCTCCATAGCCCTGGCGATGATTAGAGAGGTATTGTGGTGCTGCATCGCCAAATCGCCCTGTGGGCCGAGTGCAAGACGAAACAAGGCTTTAACTTAAGCAGGAAAATGAAATTGGAATTTGAAAGAAAATGATGGTTACAAAGTGATGCAATTAATAGAGTTGTGTACTCTGGCACAGTAAAAATCATATCAAATTCAAATGTTAAAACTAATTCATTTTCCAAAAATTCGCTTCCTGTAGATCTGCCGGCATCTCATGGATAGACTCACAAAATGATCGCTAGGTAATTCTAGATATTAAAAATCCTAACTCAAAAGATTATACATTGAAAATAGTGACGAAAATAGTAGCTATTTACATAAAGCAGATGTTTCCGTGAACAAATTATCATCGAATTGGACAAACCTGCACTTGCAATTTTTCAGCATCAGCTCGCATAGACGAGACAAACTGAAGCACTTGCGCCAGTACTGAGTTTTCGACGGAAGCAACGGGATCGTCGCCTGTGGCCACAAAAGCTTCTATCCCGCAGCGGTCCATGGCCTCTAGACGAGCTTGCAGCTGGTTGCTCCTCATGCTTCCCTTGAGCTGGTTGTGCACCTTCTTCGTCTCCACCACGCTGAATCCAAACGTCTTGTCCTGAAGTGGAAGTGGAGAGGTGCAATATTCGCAATAGCTGAATGTTCGCAATAAATCGACCTTTTTAAAACTGACGTGTTAGAGGGATACCACCAGCTTGGTCGACTGGTGAGCGAATCTGCTTGCGAGCGGAAAGACCCGGGTTCGAATCCCGCTGTCGACATGGTTGACGCGGCTAGAAATACGGCATGGGACTTGGGTAAAAAAACCGAATAATTATCGAAGTAATTATCTGACCCAAGAATGGGCCCGAAGGTTCGTTCCCATAGCCTCATTCTATTCTATTCTATTCTATTCTATACTCACACTCGTGTGATCTCGGTCATCTCATTTCATACTTATGATTGTTGACTCTATTGATAAACAGACCAGCATTCATATTCATGATTGCTAACTCTGCTGATCAACAGACGATCATAATTTTGTTCAGCTTAAACTGCATCACGCATACGAGTACTTTTTTGTTATAAGGAGTACTCTTACGAGTTCATATGTGCCGCAAGGTAAGCTTGATAGTCAATTAGGGCAGATTGTCTGTAATTTACTAATCACAACTTTTCAAGTATTCCACGAATTGGTGACTCCCAGCAATAAAATACCCAGCCAAAGCCCAGTTAATTTGTACTTTTGGGGCAGGATCCGAACTTTTGCATTCCTAGAAATGCAGTAGAAGTAGCAGTACTCAAACCATTATTTACATGAAGTGAAAATAACGCAAAGTGCAATGATGCAAAGTTAATTCTTTTAGCGTTCAATTTCTTCCAGAAAACTAGAAAAATTAGAAGACAGACTTCGAAGTTAATGAGCATAGAAAATTAATTTCCAACAAAATATGCTTACCACGGAATCAAACAAAGAGTTCTCATCAATAGAACAGTCATAACAAACACCTCAACAGAGAAGTCAGCCAATTACACAAAGAGCATAACGACTATACTCATGAGAAAATTAAACTTACAAAACAAGCTGTAAACAATAAGTTCCTTGAGTAAGTAACCCGAATCCTTAATGTCGACAGCCCGCGTACTCAAAGCAAACAGCCCGCGTACTCAAAGCAAACAGCCCGCGTACTCAAAGCAAACAGCCCGCGTACTCAAAGCAAACAGTCCGCGTAGTCAAAGCAAACAGTCCGAGTAGTCAAAGCAAACAGTCCGAGTAGTCAAAGCAAACAGTCCGAGTAGTCAAAGCAAACAGTCCGAGTAGTCAAAGCAAACAGTCCGAGTAGTCAAAGCAAACAGTCGAGTACTCGAGGTAAACAGTCCGAGTGCTAAAAAAATTGAGTGGACAAATAATCAAAAAGTTTTCACAGCAAAACAACAGAATTCTCACTACAATGAAACAGAACCCTACGAGCAAAGAAACAGAGGCCTCTTAGTAAACAAACAGAACCCTCATGGTATACAAACTGAGTTCTGACAGCGAACAGAACACTTATAGCAAACACAAATAACCCGGCGAGTAAACAAAAAAAACCCGGCGAGTAAACAAAAAAACCCGGCGAGTAAACAAATTAAACCCGGCGAGTAAACAAACAGAATCCCGCGAGCAAACAAACCATCAGATCCCAGAAAACAAACAACCCATCAGAACCCAGAAAACAAACAAACCATCAGAACCCAGAAAACAAACAAACCATCAGAACCCAGAAAACAAACAAACCATCAGAACTCAGAAAACAAACAAACCATCAGAACCCAGAAAACAAACAAACAGAACCCAGACAGTAAACAAACAGAACCCAGGGAGCAAACCATCAGAACCCAGAGAGCAAACCATCAGAACCCAGAGAGCAAACCATCAGAACCCTCACATCGAACAAGTAGGGCATGGAGTGCATTGACACTAGCAGCGCTGACCGCCCTCCATCATCCACGCTCGGCATCACCATGCATGCTTTCGTCAGCGAACTTTCGCCGCCGTCCATCCCTGAATGAGAAGAAAATTCAATGAAACTTAGATTTTCCTCAAGACACAAGATATCAAATTATAATTCCAAATTATAAAACTTAATGAATATAAAATATTTGTCCATGGAACAGGTGCAAGTGACGATAAACTCCTCACCATCGATTTCCTCCTAATAATTTCACACGTTCACAGAGATACTAACATATAACACAGGTGTATCTTACGCACAGTTTGTGGTCCATGCTCCTGTCGGCACGAACATGCAAAGCAAGCCAGTAACAATTCATCGTACTCCCATGAGATAGCTAGTACCTACGTTACCTCTGGCTATCATTCTGATTCTGCTGTACATAAAGCATTTCTAAAGTAGCAGCTAGTTCTCACACTACGCCTCGTATGTTCCAAAGAAACTAAAATTTTGGTCGTAAACTCGCACCCAATGGTCTACTTGAAGCCAAGAATTATTAAAATTATTCGTATCTCGGCTTGAAGGGCTTCAACATCGAATGCATAGTTTTAACCATAGAGTACAATACAGAAATGATGTACCTGGTGACGACTGCAAGATCGAACAGGAATGATGCTAGCTACTTAGATGTATTTTCTCTTAACTCTAGAGATACAAGGAGTTAAATATCAGGCAAGTAACGACTGTTTGTTAAATATAAATTACGAGTGTGACAAATGATAAAGCATTTTGCACTCACGCACGCTGGAACAAATAATAAAATATTCAAATGATATTTTTATCACTTGGTTTTCCTTATTCTGGACTTGCCAACCACTTCAACAGAAATGTTTTATTTTTATATCTTTACCACGACCGGAAATAATTATTTATCACAGTAAATTTACCGTTAATCGGCCCTACAAATCCTTAGTATATGTACTTGCCCAATGCATGACAAGGATTTCGCTAATGTTTATTAGCTCGTCTCTGTACTGTAACTGTTGAATCTGTGTACACATTTCGATAGTCAAACAATAGAAGGTTTCTTGGCGTGTAACATCCAGGCAGATTTCATTATTAGGTTTTGAAAATGATCATAAGCAATAATTCAGTCGAAGCAGTACATGATATCAATACTTGCTTTCAAAAATGTTAGAAAGAACTAACCAAAAGACAAAGATGTTGATATCTGTTATGTCTTCTACATTGAAAATCAGAAAGACGTAATAAACAGACTACTCGGTGTTATACAGTATTTTACAAACTCCGGTATCAATAGGTCCATGTGAAGTAATTTTTCGGTTATGTGCTATCGAAGAAAATTACAAGAGCTCACCAAAGTCTTGTTGACTTGATGTGAAGTTAACAAGTAAGACGGCAAAGTTGTTGGAGCGGTCGACGTCGTTGGTGCGGTTGAAGGGGTCAGCAACGATGATAAGAGCACCCGGGAGGCCATAGCTATTTCCAGTCTTCATCGGCGACACCGTCAGCGTTGAGAGATCTAGGTCAATTGTGGCACCCGCTGCCAGACCTGCTCAATGTATAATCAGAATATACAATAGATGTGTATAGAGCAATTACAACGTACTGTATAATATGTGAGAATTATGTACAGCGCTATGAATAGACGAGTTTCTATGCCTAGGCCAATTTTCATCTACGTGAACGTGAGTTGAGATGTACACCACCTTTAACGTTCCTGGCATCATTGTGGTAATGGTACGTATGAGAAATTAATAAGAAGTACTAAAAAGAATTGATTTTATGGGTACCACAAAAAATAAGAAACAAATGCTTTAAAAATATTTTTCTAAGGAATCAGACTTTTTTTAGGGACGTAGAACAATGGTAAAAAATTAAATTAACAGAATTAATGTATGAATTTAATCATTTAATAGCCCCAGTTAATAAAATTTTATTAATGTATACAAGTTGAATGTAAAAATATGAGTTTCGTACTTTTGCTTTGGGTCAAGTCGTCAGCGACAAGGAGCATCTCAGCCCCAGAAGCCCTGCCCATCATGACCAGCATGTCGGGGGCACCATCAAGTAGCAGGTGACGCATGGTCTGCATCAGCGAGTCCGACATTTCTGCCATGCTCCTGCGAGTACAGCAGTGAGCATCATCACCAGTTGAATTGTAAGTTTACAGCTCAAAGGTTTACTACAGGTAATACGTACGCGTGTTGCTTGCGACATGTTGAAGCCTTACCTCAATAGTGGATTCAGTAATGCTTTAACACGTTGACTCCGAAGTGGTACGTATGTGTACCACTGAGGTTAGGTTCTGTAATTTTTTCAGATCCTTCTAGTGACTATGCGTACAAAGTGAAGTTTTACACCAATCAGGCAATCGGAGTCAACGTGTTAATAATAGTTAAGTTGCCTTTGATGAACATGCTACAAAGATGAGCCCTGCACCAAAGCGTAACTGTACTTGAATCTGAAACGTATTTTAATAGGCTTAGGTATTGATCAGAGTTTCTACTCACATGAAAACTTCCACAGTAAAACTTGATGCACACATGTAATAATTCATGCGACACTGCTGAGCAACAAAATTTTAGCGTTTTATGTTACACATTCTACAGCAGCCGATCAAAAAGCCTGCGTAAGTATCTTGAAAAGGTGAAGAGGTAAAATGAGGAAAAGAAACAGAAAAGAAAAGGCAGGCAATACGACCCTACCCTCCAGGACGACAGAGAAAGCAATAAAAGTGAAAAAATGCTTGTCTTACGATCACACAGTACACGTCTGTAGCAAACGTTGGTGATTCTGTAGCGGGCACCGAAGGATCTTCTTGTGTAATACCTAGGGAAAAATGAACTTACTTATCAAGAACAGATATTATCAATCCTCCCGGGAGATTAGATTTAGATTTCTAAATATCCCTCGAAAAGCAGAAACTCTACTTTCATGATGTAGATGAGTCATCACACTGTCTGATCATGCAGTAGGGCAAATAAAATTAGATTTTAGGGAGAACTTGCTTTGGGTTTCGTAAAGGTCACAGACTCGTGGATTCATATCATGTGTCTACAAATAGAACGGTGTTACTCACAAATTCGTTTCATGAACGAAGTAGTGAGGTACGGTGCCTTCACCAGCAACAATAATCTTTATTTCCGGCGAGTCCAAAGGCATCCGCGTTTTCAGTTCCGATGTGCCCGAGTTTTTTAGCTTCAAGATGAGATCTGAAAAGTGTGCGGAATTGGCTCAGTCAGTTTCACTTTAGTTTCAAAGTTCCTTACAAGTATCTCTTAAACTTATTAACTTTTTAATTTATGAATAAGGAGAGATATTAGTGCGGTGTAAACAAAAACACCACACTAGTTTCCACCTGATATCAACAATTCATAACTGAGAAGAATTCATAATGATTGAGCTAAAGAATAGGCTGTCAAACTCAACTTTGAAGAGGAATTTTGGACTAATCTCAAGTACGGGTCATGGACGTCAAGGGTGACTTGACACATTTTTGCCCCGTAAAAGAGCGCTACAAATTAATTTTAAATGTGTGAATTAATGGAACGTATCATATAGCACGTACTCTAGGGTGGTCCTTATTTTTTTCATGAATATACAGGGTCTCACAGTTTTCAAAGTTTTTTTTTGAGGTCAAAAGAGCATCTGAATTATTAAAGCAATAAATTTTGAGCTGTCATGAGGAAGCACTGATCCTTTAAGATAAGCTACTAAGTGAACTTAAAATCTGCCTTTACGCAACGAATTTTAGAGGATCACTAAAATAAATTTGGACATCTCAAGTGGTTATAATTTCTGCGTCGTAACTCCGTGAATTGAGCTGTCTCTCACCTGTGTCGATGGCCTGCCCAGGCGTGATGGAGATGCTAGGGATGCCCTCATCTGGAAACTCCCACATCAGGTCCACAACTGCACACGGTGATGAGTAGTCAATTAAATTTCTGACGTACAACACAAGACGCAAGATATTATGATTTCCCAACGCCCCTTGAGAGGGTGAGAGGTCTTGAGCGGCAGGCCAAACTGTGTTCTTAAAGGAACTCGTTCAGGGTGAGCTGCGCAGACGCACTTAATATCAACAACTGACATTTTACTGAATTCGTGTAAATTTTCGTCATTTCTCAATTGGATGAACTGAATCCACTCAGGCTAGTACAGAGATAATTGACCAAAGGTACTTGATAGGCACCAAATTGACGTCACTCAAATGCATCAGCAGCTGTCTTTAAATTTCTTACGAGTAAAGTCATAGGAATTTAATAGCAGTTCTTTTAAACGGAAGATGAAAAATTAGTGTGAAATGAACCAATGAATAAATCAAAAATAGACAGAAGTTCAAGCATTTTTTATAGCTTACTCTGTATGGTTGCTCAATGCAGGATCAGATGTTTTTCAAATTATCTGACAGTAATTGACATCTGTATGTATAAATACTCATCACATAAATAAAATTTTTATCTTATGTGCAATTCTAGTTTTTCAAGTTGAAAACTTTCCTTGCTTTTTTATGGCTGTGAATCGAGACCTCCTTTATAAGGAATAGCTAAAGAACCGCCTTTTAGGTTTTTTCACCTAGGACGTTTTTTATGAGGAAAATAATTACCTTAACCAACAATAATAATTTTTTTCCTTCACATCAGAAAATTGTTTTAAATAAGAGCTTGAGACCAATGACCAATCTACACTGATCGAAATTCTACCCAAACACTGACTTCCGTCGTTATGTCCTAATCCCAACGCTAAAAGATCCTAGCCCGTGCTCCAATGTTTTGATTTTACTACAGAACACGAGTCGTCTCTATGAGCTGATCCTCAAACTACAAATCACAGACTCTGCGATTGCGCCCTGGTCTCATTCTATAAAATATTTATCTTCGTTCCCCCACTGACACTCGTTCCCCTCTCTTTCCTCCCACTGATCCTCATCTCCCCGCTGACCTTCGTTCCTTCTAATAATCCTCGTTCTCCCTTACCGATACCCGCCCTTCCCACTGGTCATCGTTTCTCCCACCAAACCCTCGTCCTCCCTACTGACTTTTCTCCTCCCATTGACCCTCGTTTCCCCCACTGACCCTCGTCATCGCAGGGGATGGGACCAGACAGGAGCTGCTGGGATAGTGTGTCTCCGTCACTGAGCGCCACCACCAGGTAGCCTGTGCCGCACAGCTGCGTCAACACGACAGCATGAATGATACTTTAATGTACATGTACAGCACGTACGTGTACAGTATGCGCTTGTATGTACACTCGATGTATGCATGTACATTGCGTGTGTGTACAACATTAGTATGTACAGGACTCGGCCAGCTGAAGGCAGGACCAAGGAAAAATGGCCTGCTCTACCCATGATGTACGAGAGCCGGATTTTTAATGCATGAAAATGACAGAAAGAAAGAAAATTTTATCATTCTATTATTCATGAAACATACAGTGGTTTTCAATTCTTAATGTTACCATTTTAATTAAAACTAGTGATCATACTTCCAGCGACTGTTCCCGTCCATCTTATGACTTAAGGCAGAGGCTCGTAGGGACATGCCGCGATGAGCTTCAACTTTTATGAGAGTCAAATGAGAAGTGTGTTCAGGGGAGTGTTTCGCAGACCTACGTCTCTGATCACGGCAGGGATTTTAAGGCCAGTGGTGGAATTTCAACTGATTTTGGGCGTAACAATCATAAAGCAAAGTTCTCAACTTTCGATCTATATGTTTCTACAGCCATTTTATACACATCAGTAACGAAGGGAAGTAAACTGCTCTAGTGTAATATAAAACAGTACTAAATGGAATAGTGCATTAATTTCATACTGAATAATTTTTTATGTATTAAAATATTGAACACTTAAGAAAATACTTGAGAATGTTCTTATCTTCTGAAGTCTCTCCTCAGTCACTAACTCACTTGAGAGGAAGGCAGATTCCCTGTCAAGTCGATGTTGATTATTTCGCCCACTGCTGGCAGATCTGATGAAAGAGAAATCGTTGCTTGTGAATGACTTATGAAGAGTTTCAAGGTGAGTTAACATGTTTACTTCTATTTTAGGTCTCATGTATGACGTGCACAGCTTTTGTTTAATTCAATGCTCAAATTAGAGGTGAAACAACTAAGAAAATATCTCCAACGGAGAAAGCTGGGTCTGCTTAGATAAATCAAAAACTTCAATTTCGAGAAAATGGTAAAATATTAAAGCAATATGTGTTCCAAGCGTATTCAACGCATCGAAAAACTCTGAAAAATATGCTAAAAGAATACGTCAAAAAAAGACAGACAAATCTATTACAAGACTCATATTTAAAGATTAATGTGAATCTGAATGCGCAGTTTGTACCCTCAAAGTTGGAGCTAAAAGTAGCGCATTTAACTTAAGAATTACACCATTTTGCCTCTTAAGTTTGCTAAACAATAGTTTCTATGAATCAAGCACACACAAATATTTACTTGTTATCTCAAATGTTCAGAATTTGTTTTAATAACGAACGCAAACCACGTTCGTTTCCAAGCTGCTCAACACCCGTTCAATTTATTCAACACGTTTTTCAAAAGTGATGCTAACTTACCGGTGTCCGAGAGAGACATCGTTGCCACAACATCTATTTGCAATTCTGCGAGGAGCACAAACGGCGTGATAGGCTTGAGAACGCTGAGAGAGTACGAACCCTGCGCGTCTCCTGCCGTGCCTCGCAACTCTGCAGTCAAGGCGCCCCCGCACGCCTCCGTCAACGTCGCCGCCTTGAAGTTAACTACACCGGCGTCACAGTGCACGCCCCTGCGGTAGGTACAACACCACGTCGCCTTGCAGTCGTCGCTTTGCATGACATTTCCTATAGCATTTGTGCTGTTTGTATTAACTTTATTGCTACCATACAGGGGTTACAAGTTGTTGATGAGCGCTGCAATAAACAGACAGTCATCCGTCAGGACATCACGGTAGTTAGCTACAGTATTTGTTCTTTGCTGTTATTGACTTCATACTTACTGTAATTGTTACAGTGGCTACTAGGTCAATAAAAGAACACCTATATGTATAGGCTAACATTCGCATATGCGAAACTAAACTTGGAACCAGCTGCCCGAATACATCGTTTCTGCTGGCACTGTAAATACATTCAAAAATCGTCTCGATAAATATTAGATTACAAACCCCCCAGCATTATAACGCACGGATTTTATGTCCCTAACTCCCAGGGCCAATGCATGATTGAGATTAATGCACGAGACTGAAATGTCTGTGCGTGAGTGAAGTGCGTGTACGTGACTGAATTGACTTACGGGATTAAGATGTACGTGCATGATTGGTGCCCTTACTTTAGACGGTATAGGACTTGGCTATCAACCCGAGAATGACCCAACGTCTCGTTTCTATCGCCGTATTCTATTCCATTCTATTCTACACAGTCGTCACCAGACTTAGAACTCACCCACATAGGACGGCAAGGGACTTGGGTAGCAACCCAAGAATGGACCAAACGACTCGTTCCTGTTGCCTTAGTCTATTTTATCTGCATGTTCTCTACGCTGATACAGAATGCGGTCACAATAATGTTTGGAAAAATGATGATGTGTTAATGATGATTATGGTTATAATCATCAGAGTAAGAAATAATAAAAAGAGTTATGGTAATAATAGTGAAAACGATAATAGTGAAGGTCGTAAACGTAATGACGAGTGGTATAGTAATAAGAATTTAATTTATGGTCACAATAGTAATGTACATGATGATTTACATAATGGAAAATATAATAATGGTTATAATAATAGTAGTTACAATTGTGATGAAAATAATCATGATGGTAACAGTAGTAATGTACATGCTAATCTTAATGATAAAAAGAGTTATAATAGTCATAATGGGAATGATAAAGAAAATAAATGGTAATAGTTATGTATATCAATTTAAACAATGATACTAATAGTAATGAAGATGAACGTACTAAAAATAGTAGCTAATTATATATACGAAAATTGAGACATCATATCTTTTGAGAATAACAGTTGTGTATAATTTATTTATAGTGAAATAATTCATCGTAAACGAAAATCTGAAATAATGGATGAGTATTTTATTGAAACAGGCGAGTTTTGCGAATGTTAATTTTACTCTAGAGGATTAAAAAAATCAGGGAAGGTTGTCCTCCATTCAGTGAGAACAGGACTCAATTTACCGAAATAAGGAACGTACTTTTAATTCATATGGGAGGCAAACTATTTTTTAAAGTTACATAGTTGTTTACTCAACTCTAAAGTTAACATCTTTGTCCTAAAACTATGTACAATACGTGGAAGAAGAAAAAGTGCTATCGTTCATGATGTACGAGTGAAGCTACTGAGAAAGAGTTCCTAAAGGCAGTTTTTTTAGCTTAAACTTCTCAATAAACTTAACCCGTTACTGCAAAAATTAAAGAAAAAGAATGGACAAATTAATTTATACAAAGTTGTTTTCATTCGCTGAGCGCAAAAATGTCGCCTCAACTTAAAAAGAACCAAACAAGTAATACATTATCGGAAAACGTTGAAATATAAGCTAATCTTTTACAAGATAAATTTTGGGACTGCTGACTAATTCATTCATGCGCAGTGAAAAATTAGCTACTGGAACATGTGCAATGAAAAATTAGTACCTAACTAGAACACGTGTAGTGAAAAATGACTAACTATAATACGTGTAGTGAAAAATGAGTAACTATAATACGTGAAGTGAAAAATTAGTAACTAGAACATGTGCAGGACTCACGTGAGTATGACCGCAGCCAAGGTGCTGGTACAGCAGGTGGCTACCACAAGCAGCACCAGGACTGCCACACGGGCATAAGAGGCACGCATGTCTGCCCTCTGCGTCTGCATTGACAAATACAAGAATTAGTCATCTTTTTAAGGAATTTAATAAGTTTTGTTTCAATTTTTGGGTAAGTAAATAAGAAAGTGTTCAATTTGTACAATTAATTATTTCAGGTAACTAAACAATTAACTAATTAATGGTCTAAGCAATTAATTATTCATGTAATGTTACATTAATCGTTATGTTGACGCCGGTTATACAGGCAGCGTTTTTAGAGAAGGGTATATTTTATAGAGGAATAAGGTTTCCAGTTGTTTCGTCCACAATCTCGTTCCCCAGTGCTGAGTCATGGCTGTCGGAAAATACTAGTTCCTTGTAAAGTTATGAGTAGCAAAGACACAAAACATCTATCATCTTTCGACTTTAAAAACAATTAAAAAATTTTGGTTGCGTGTCAAGAAACTGCTACTCACAGAAATAAATAAAAACAAAACACGATGTCTGTTATTATGTGAAACGGTCTTTAATGCGTAGTTTTTGTAGCGCTATGTTAAAAAATTATATGTGAACAGAGCGGGGAAAAATTGTAATACGGGGTAAGCAATTATTAGGTTTACCTAGAATTATGCAGTCCTGCTTGAGTATAATGCATTTAATTTTAAACTCATTTGCAGTAGAAAATACTGACGTTAAAAAATACGTAATAGGTGCCTAGGAACCACTTCACACTTTTGTGATTACGATTTTACGTCCATACGTAAGTTTTTGCATATGAAGTACTTTATTAGTTGATGGAGGGAACATCGTACTTGGGTTTGGACCATCAGCGTATGACAGGCACTGTATTTAATTTTCTCGGTCAATACCAGACTGATAAGTTCTGTTGTATGGAGCTGGCACAAAAGCAATGAGCCTCATGTGGTTAAATCATCAACTTAGGTCGGCAGGAAGCTAATAAGTATAGTTGAATAATGTTTGTGTGAGCATGCATGCTGTTTTTTAAACACTGAATTGCAGTTAAAAAATGACACAAGGTTGAGATGCTTCTGATTGTAATTTGAGTCACGTTTAAATGGGATGAAGTGTCGTATATCAGGTGATATTTTTGTAGGATTCATGAAGAGAAATATTGCTTTTCTGACAATACTATGAACCAAAGGGAGCGATGACAGGAGACGAGTTCCGTAGATTTTTCTTCAGGATTACACTAGCCAGAGGGCGAAAAAGCGGTTCCCAAGTTTTGGGAGTTCGTTCGTATATGACTCTATATAAATAATATGCCAATTCTAAAGCAGATGTTCTTCATTGTTTTTGGAATAAGTTAAGTCGTCTCGGTTACTAAGTAATAAAAATGAAGCTTCAGCAAGTGGACGCGTTCTTTCAAGCTACCTGCCCTGGTGAACAAAACTTTTGGAATCATTAGAAGGTCAGGTTCATGCAAGTGCATAAAGCAGTCTGAGAAATGCATTGAGCAATGACCTTGAATGTTATAATAGACAGCGTCAGAATTCGGTGAATTCTCGTTGCTATGGATGCAATGGCATAGCACTCGTTTTGAACTTCGATTGTCATTCGTGAGACAAAGAACGCCCTCATTACGTGACCACACGGGGTCACATTTCGTGTGTTCTTTTTTACTTTACACGTGTGTTTCTGGTCGGTGTAGATTAGAGTGTGACTGTGACTCTAAAAGCCAACTCAATTATTACTTCTACAACAGAGGGGAATATTACGAGTACTTCCATAATAGTTTTTCGCCTCTTGTCGTTACTGCATAGAGACCGTTGAGGACAAAATTATAAATTCATGTATTACAGTCGTGACCAAGGACTCCATGCAACAACATACAAGACGAAAAGCCTT
This sequence comes from Trinorchestia longiramus, assembly GCA_006783055.1. Taxonomy (NCBI): domain Eukaryota; kingdom Metazoa; phylum Arthropoda; class Malacostraca; order Amphipoda; family Talitridae; genus Trinorchestia; species Trinorchestia longiramus. The sequence goes on from VCRD01000850.1 coordinate 181,214, forward strand.
AGTGTCACACCAGAAAAATTTAATTAGTTTTAAATTGTGCAAGTAATTTGACTACTTCAAAAGAATGGATTGGTGCAGAAAAACTTTGTCATGCTCATACATGAAAAAAAAAGTTTCACTGAGGTCCGCATAAGAGACTTGGGAGCCACCCAACATTACCAATAAGAGAAGTGTTGAAGTTACTTACAAGCACTCGTACGAGACTGGTTGTTCAATGACAGAGCGCCATTAAATCTTTGTGCTGTTTAGCAGAGAGATTCAGTTCTGGATAATCCACACGAAAGCAACAAGGGACAATTAAATACGGAGCACATCACTATGAAAATTAATTTCATTGAGTTTCATTTTTGAAACGCTTGTATGATTTTGAATAAATAATAATTGAAATCTATTGCTTCACACTTGTCAGAATGGAAACAACACACACTACGTATATCTTTCGTAAAACCAAAGTATATTCTTTGATATATAGCTCACTCTCAACTTCAAAATGATAGGCAGAGACAGAGTACATCAAAAGTAAATACAGACATGCTGAATTTCATTCCTTCAACAATTATCAAATGAGATTTTTATCCAGAGGAAGTATTCATCATCGCTGAGTCTAAATGAACAGCGACCCAATGCTGATGAATGTCTTTGTTTGCTCAAACTTTTATTTGCTGATTATCGTACTAACAAAATTGGCGTGTTCATTCACGTATGGCACGTTGTGTGCATTGACACTTTCATTTTTTTCAGAGTGTATTTATGATTTAATGTTCCTCTGAATAATGTTATATTACATTAATAGCATTTGCTCATCTTGTTCAGGTCCTGATCTTTTTTCCGCTCACCCAGTCTTACACTTATAAGTAGAAGAGTACGTAGTTTGCCTAATAGGCATACACTTTGTTCGAGATGCACCCCAGAACTGCTGCAAGGAACAACTGAAAC
>VCRD01000850.1:186330-198909 GCA_006783055.1 Trinorchestia longiramus
CAAGAATGGCCCAACGTCTCGTTTCTATCGCCGTATTCTATTCCATTTTATTCTACACAGTAGTCACCAGACTTAGAACTCACCCACATAGGACGGCAAGGGACTTGGGTAGCAACCCAAAAATGGACCAAACGACTCGTTCCTGTTGCCTTACTCTATTTTAACTGCATGTTCTCTACGCTGATACAGAATGCAGTCACAATAATGTTTGGAAAAATTATGATGTGTTAATGATGATTATGGTTATAATCACCAGAGTAAGAAATAATAAAAAGAGTAATGGTAATAATAGTGAAAACGATAATAGTGAAGGTCGTAAACGTAATGACGAGTGGTATAGTAATAAGAATTTAATTTATGGTCACAATAGTAATGTACATGATGGTTTACATAATGGAAAATATAATAATGGTTATAATAATAGAAGTTACAATTGTGATGAAAATAATCATGATGGTAACAGTAGTAATGTACATGCTAATCTTAATGATAAAAAGAGCTATAATAGTCACAATGGGAATGATAAAGAAAATAAATGGTAATAGTTATGTATATCAATTTAAACAATGATACTAATAGTAATGAAGATGAACGTACTAAAAATAGTAGTTAATTATATATACGAAAATTGAGACGATCATATCTTTTGAGAATAACAGTTGTGTATAATTTATTTATAATGAAATAATTCATCGTAAACGAAAATCTGAAATAATGGATGAGTATTTTATTGAAACAGGCGAGTTTTGCGAATGTTAATTTTACTCTAGAGGATTAAAAAAATCAAGGAAGGTTGTCCTCCATTCAGTGAGAACAGGACTCAATTTACCGAAACAAGGAACGTACTTTTAATTCATATGGGAGGCAAACTATTTTTTTAAGTTACATAGTTGTTTACTCAACTCTAAAGTTAACATCTTTGTCCTAAAACTATGTACAATAAGCGGAAGAAGAAAAAGTGCTATCGTTCATGATGTACAAGTGCAGCTACTGAGAAAGAGTTCCTAAAGGCAGTTTTTTTAGCTTAAACTTCTCAAAAAACTTAACCCGTTACTGCAAAAATTAGGGAAAAAGAGTGGACAAATTAATTTATACAAAGTTGTTTTCATTCGCTGCGCAAAAATGTCGCCTCGACTTAAAAAGAACCAAACAAGTAATACATTATAGGAAAACGTTGAAGTATAAGCTAATCTTTCATAAGATAAATTTTGGGACTGCTGACTAATTCATGTGCAGTGAAAAATTAGCTACTGGAACATGTGCAGTGAAAAATTAGCTACTGGAACATGTGCAATGAAAAACTAGTAACTAGAACACGTGTAGCGAAAAATGACTAACTATAATACGTGAAGTGAAAAATTAGTAACTAGAACATGTGCAGGACTCACGTGAGTATGACCGCAGCCAAGGTGCTGGTACAGCAGGTGGCTACCACAAGCAGCACCAGGACTGCCACACGGGCATAAGAGGCACGCATGTCTGCCCTCTGCGTCTGCATTGACAAATACAAGAATTAGTCATCTTTTTAAGGAATTAAATAAGTTTTGTTTCAATTTTTGGGTAAGTAAATAAGAAAGTGTTCAATTTGTAGAATTAATTATTTCAGGTAACTAAACAATTAACTAATTAATGGTCTAAACAATTAATTATTCATGCAATGTTACATTAATCGTCATGTTGACGCTGGTTATACAGGCGGCGTTTTTAGAGAAGGGTATATTTTATAGAGGAATAAAGTTCCTAGTTGTTTCGTCCCCAATCTCCTTCCCCAGTGCTGAGTCATGGCTGTCGGAAAATATTAGTTCCTTGTAAAGTCAGGAGTAGCAAAGACACAAAACATCTATCATCTTTCGACTTTAAAAACAATTAAAAATTTGTGGTTGCGTGTCAGGAAACTGCTACTTACAGAAAGAAATAAAAACAGAACACGATGTCTGTTATTATTTGAAACGGTCTTTAATGCGTACCCTTTGCAGTGCTATGTTAAACAAATTATATGTGAACAGTGCGGGGAAACATTGTAATACGGGGTCAGCAATTATTAGGTTTACCTAGAATTATGCAGTCCTGCTTCAGTATAATGCATTTAATTTTAAACCCATTTGCACTAGAATATACTGACGTTAATTTATCTTCGGTGTTGTTCGTGTGAGAATATTACAAAAACTTGAATTGGAAAATTGTTAAAAATATTATAGAATTGCACATGATGTATTCATAATTTAGAAATCAATAAACTCAAGAACGCAAAAAACCAAATTCACATTGCTACGAAAATAGACCTACTTGTGCAGTCGTATATTATTCAGGTCAATGTATGAAATGCTACAGTTAAAAGTAAAAATATACGTGTAACTATATCCAAGGTATTGCAATACTTAAAAAAGTACCATTAACCATGAGCGTAGTTACGTTGGTAGTTTGTTGAAAAAAATACGTAATAGGTGCCTAGGAACCACTTCACACTTTCGTGACCACGATTTTACTTCCATACATAAGTTTTTGCACATGAAGTACTTTATTAGTTGATGGTGGGAACACCGTACTTGGGTTAGGGCCATCAGCGTATGACAGGCACTGTATTTAATTTTCTTGGTCAATACCAGACTGATAAGTTCTGTTCCATGGAGCTGGCACAAAAGCGATGAACCTCATGCAGTTAAATCAACAACTTAGGTCGGCAGGAAGCTAATAAGTATAGTTGAATGTTTGTGTGAGCATACATGCTGTTTTTTAAACACTGAATCGCAGTTAAAAAAACGACACAAGGTCGAGATGCTTCTGATTGCAATTTGAGCCACGTTTAAATGGGATGAAGTGTCGTATATCAGGTGATATTTTTGTGGGATTTATGAAGAGAAATATTGCTTCTCTGACAATATTATGAACCAAAGGGAGCGATAACAGGAGACGAGTTCCGTAGATTTTTCTTTAGGCTTACACTTGTCAGAGGGCGAAAAAGCGGTTTTCAAGTTTTGGGAATTCGTTCGTATATGACTCTATATAAATAATGTGCCAATTCTAAAGCAGATGTTCTTCATTGTTTTTGGAATAAGTTAAGTCGTATCGGTTACTAAGTAATAAAAATGAAGCTTCAGCAAGTGGACGCGTTCTTTCAAGCTATCTGCCCTGGTGAACAAAACTTTTGGAATCATTAGAAGGTCAGGGTCATGCAAGTGCATAAAGCAGTCTGAGAAATGCATTGAGCAATGACCTTGAATGTTATGATAGACAGCGTCAGAATTCGGTGAATTCTCGTTGCTATGGATGCAATAGCATAGCACTCGTTTTGAACTTCGATTGTCATTCGTGAGACAAAGAACGCCCTCATTACGTGACCACACGGGGTCACATTTCGTGCGTTCTTTTTCACTTTACACGTGTGCTTCTGGTCGGTGTCGATTACAGTGTGACTGTGACTCTAAAAGCCAACTCAATTATTACTTCCATAATAGAGGGGAATATTACGAGTACTTCCATAATAGTTTTTCGCCTCTTGTCGTTACTGCATAGAGACCGTTGAGGACAAAATTATAAATTCATGTATTACAGTCGTGACCAAGGACTCCATGCAACAACATACAAGACGAAAAGCCTTAGTGTCACACCAGAAAATTTGATTAGTTTTACATTGTGCAAGTAATTTGACTACTTCAGAAGAATGGATTGGTGCAGAAAAACTTCGTCATGCTCATACATGAAAAAATAAGTTTCACTGAGGTCCGCACAAGAGACTTGGGAGCCACCCAACATTACCAATAAGAGAAGTGTTGAAGTTACTTACAAGCACTCGTACGAGACTGGTTGTTCAATGACAGAGCGCCATTAAATCTTTGTGCTGTTTGGCAGAGAGATTCAGTTCTGGATAATCCACACGATATGGAAAGCAACAAGGGACAATTAAATACGGAGCACATCACTATGAAAATTAATTTCATTGAGTTTCATTTTTGAAACGCTTGTATGATTTTAAATAAATAATAATTGAAATCTATTGCTTCAGAATGGAAACAACACATACTACGTATATCTTTCTTAAAACCAAAGTATATTCCTTGATATATGGCTCACTCTCAACTTCAAAATGATAAGCAGAGACAAAGTACATCGAAAGTAAATAAATACCTGCTGAATTTCATTCCTTCAACAATCATCAAATGAGATTTTTATCCAGAGGAAGTATTCATCATCACTCAGTCTAAATAAACAGCGACCCAATGCTGATGAATGTCTTTGTTTGCTTGAACTTTTATTTGCTGATTATCGTACTAACAAAATTAGCGTGTTCATTCACATATGGCACGTTGTGTGCATTGACACTTTCATTATTTACAGAGTCTATTTATGATTTAATGTTCCCGTGAATAATGTTATTATATATCAATAGCATTTGCTCATCTTGTTCAGGTCCTGATCTTTTTTCCGCTCACCCAGTCTCACACTTATAAGTAGAAGAGTACGTAGTTTGCCTAATAGGCATACACTTTGTTCGAGATGCACCCCAGAACTGCTGTAAGGAACAACTGAAACTAGCCATAAAAATGTAGACTTGAAATAGGAGTTATAAGAACTAGAGATAACCATGCAAAAAGAAATTTGGAACGAGTAATTTTCTTCTCACATTACAAGTTAATAGTCACGTAAAGGAACTTTTAAGAATACTGAGATTCTTGTGCAAAATATATTGGATGAGAGCATTCCAGCGATCTAGGCATACATGAACTTACGGATTGCTTTTATGCACTGGTATGAAAACTCAAAGTCAATCTTGCAAAATATAAAAAAATATGAAAATATTTATTTCACAAATTCTGATTAAAATCTTAGGTAAATTCCAACACAAACATGCATGAACGGTGCAATTTCAATGTAGACGTGCTGCTAATCTTTTCTGATTCTTAACTCATATTTATATTGAAAATGTAGGGTCACTAGTGTTTACAGGCGCCTAAAACCACTCACATTCCAGGCACCTTACCCCTGCTCTTCTTTCCCCTTCACACGCCTCCTTCCTCCCAGCATGAACGTGAAGGTGGTTTCCCATAGATACCAACCCTCAACAGCGCGTAGCCACGGCGAGGCTTTGAATTTCACGAAAAACGTGTCTGGTTTCAACGAAGCACTATTGGTTTAGTGGGTGATTCCCGTGGGGAATCAGTCAACTTGACTTGACCCTGAATTCAGGGGTTTAAGTAGAGATGACAGGAGATCTTCAACTAACAATTGTTCAGTAGATGTACTCTACAAACATGAAATTTATGCAGTTTAGGCCACTTTTTGATCACCGATTCCAGTCATAGTCGAACATTGCAAGGCTAATGAGTCAGGAAAAAAGCCCCTAATGTAAAAACTTTGAACTGTAAAACTGGATTTCAAAGCTAAAAATTAGTATTAATTGAAGAAAATTTAATATTTTATAAACGTTACATAACAAAAATATCTTAATTGAAAACTTATGGTATGTTTTCTCCACATCAGGCCATACAGTCATAACTGAAATATCAGGGAGATCAAATCCACTGAATTGACCATAGCTAAAATTACTTAAAGTCATCTATGTGAAGTATGAAATCCCGTAGTCATTTCTGACCATTTATCTTGATACCCAATCAACTTAACATGACCTCTATGTCCGTCACTCACACCACAAACGCTCGCAACACAGGTCTGTTTAACAAGAAACTCTACGGATATTACTCCCAATATTTAACTTACTCTGAGGCCTCACTCCAACAGGATTTCAGTATTTAATTACATATTTGCTGAGGATCTTGGCGAAGTATTTGTTCTGAACATATTCCTCCCATTATTTAAGTTACTCACCTAACTTATACTTCTATTGTTACTGGTTTAACTTATATTATTGGTATCTTGTCAACAGAAAAAACATTTTAAAACGGCATGTGGAAATAAATCCCGCTCTAGTTATGGATTGATAATTTACAAGAAAAGTTACGTAAATTACTGCAGAAACTAGCACTGTTATCAAATCAAATAAAATTAAAAAACAAGTTATGAAAAATGCATCATGAGAAGTGTTAATTTCATCTCAAATTTATATATTCAGTCAGATAATCTATTATCCTTAAATTAACCCTATATCCCTCGCAAATTATTTTTAGTGAAGCAGATGCATTCTACCGTTCCAGTTATTGGGTAAGAAATATAGAAGGTATATTTTATGGCAGTAACTTGGCAGCGCGTTTACAGTATACGCTTTGTCTCACATGCAATAGGAGCCAGTGAGTAGTGGTTGCATTACGGTTGTATTTTTATACGTGGATTATTATGTCTAGAGAAAATAAAATAAAATTGACTAAGAAATAAATAGCTGTGTAATAATTTGAAAACAATGGACTCATTACTTAAAGTTGACTAGTTTTTCATACCCAAATTGAATATTACTCGGTGCGCGTATACGTATTTGATGTTAATTAATCAGCTTTTATAAAGTGATCAAGCTTTTTCTTCTGATACTACGACTTACGTGATATCCTTTAATTGATTTGAAAGCACACAAATATTTGAAAAAAAGTAAAATTGCTGCTCGGTCTTGGAAGAAAAAATATAACGCACGAACGAGACAATGCGAGAAAATAAAAGTATAAGAAATTGAGTGGAATAGGTTCGCGGTATTTCTGTCGAAATTTACCAACAACAGATTCTAAGACATTACTTTCCAGCTGAAATTGTATTATATGCTCTATTGAAAGACGCCACAGTAATAGTTTTCATGAACTCAGTTGAACATTTCGACGCGTTTATTTTTGACGTAAAACAACGTATAATGAGCATGATTGAAATGTGTTCGTGTATACATGAAGTTGGTTTACCAATGAAATAATTATAAATTTTAACTTAGGAGAGAAAGAATGAATCTTACTAAAAATTAAAATCCCATGAAAGGAGACACGGAATTTTAAATTTGCACTTGGAAATAAAAAATCTACATAGGAAAAAACCCATCTGGAAGATGTCTTTCTTTCAGAACCATACGAGTTTAATTGAGTTTTAACTACGACTAACAAATTGATAGCTCGCGTAGTACAAAAAAATTTAGTAATAGAGAGTAGGTTATGAAATTAGACTATACGCTCAAATACAGATTAAGTGAAGAGAATGTACTTTACACTAAAAATAGACCTGTCTTGATTCAGCGTGTGTACGTATTTGGATTCATGAGTTCACCAACATTACTTGGTTTCCATTTACTGAGCAATCGTTTATTTTCGATGTTGTATATTAAGCATCAACCCTACGATAAATGTAGTGAAAATTAGGAGTTTCAACGATGTGCCTACGATATATGTGGTGAAATTAAGAGTTTCAACGATGTGCCTACGATATATGTGGTGAAATTAAGAGTTTCAACGATGTGCCTACGATATATGTGGTGAAATTAAGAGTTTCAACGATGTGCCTACGATATATGTGGTGAAATTAAGAGTTTTCACGATGTGCCTTCGATATATGTGGTGAAATTAAGAGTTTCCACCACAATATCTGTCTTACACATGCATTTAATATTATAAGTACTCCAGAGAGCCATTTTTGATCCCTAAATTGCTAAGCAACGAATAGACACTTATTTGCTCATGTCGGGACATATTAATTAAAAGCCTCCTAATGTTGAATAATGCAAGGGAGCTTTTGTTATTCCATTACTGCCATTTTATCATCGTTTGATGATTAAATCAGAATAACAAGTGCCTTCGTCTGCCTTTAACGTACATTTGATGCACACAACACCCTTTTCTTTCGTTGTATCGTGTCGCTCGTTTTGAAGTCCGTGCCAAACATTTCCAGTATCTCAGTATTAACATTCGTCTTCGTCATTGTAGGTATATGTTAGTTCAAAAATTAGTCTTTTAATTAAGGTGCCAGAGCAAGCATTCTCAGTGTTTGTACTTAAATACAAGGCTCGAGTCATGCAGTGAATGAATAACATTTAAATTATGAGGTAGTGGTAGTCTTTCACTCTGAAAAAAATGCAATAGGTAACAGAAATTATGTAATTTTGACTATTATAGAACTGTAACAAAACAACCCTTTCGGAGATTAGTTGATGGAAATTTACCCCAGTAATTTTGTACCAACAAACGTACCTTTCTAATCGTGCCGGTTACTTTTTCTTAAAAATTCTCTTAAGATGTGGTGTGTAGCCAGTGTCTTAATTTAGAGTCACAGGTTAATTGAATACAACACAAATATACTTCGTGACTGCCTGCTTGGCACTGACCTCTGTCTTGTTTATTCCCCTTATAAGTAGGAGGGCCCAAGTCGGTATCCATGGTACCGGACCGAGGTAGTCCAGCCAGCCGACACAGCGACGGCCGCATTCTTCTTTGCTTCTTCAAGAGCATTTCTGAAAAAGAATGAAGACAGATCTGAGATGCCATGAACATGAAAGGCTTCTTGTCTCGTGGATGTATCATTGCAAATGAAGAATGAAATACAGTACATACAGTATATGTGAGGAATGTTTTTACTGCTACATGTCAATAAAATTTTCGAGACAAGTTAACTGGAAACTTTCACAGCAGACTCTGATTTCTAAAGTTTATTTACTTTGTAATCAAGAGAGATACCTGATGCACGAAATTGAGTGAACGATGTAATCAAAAGACAGATTGGTTCTCTCTTGAAGAAGCTTCATATCTATTGACTGACAATAGTCAAAAGTACGGCAAAACATTAGTAATTCAATTATCATTATAATTTTCATGCTGCTTCGGGATTTGCTAAGCAGCATTTTTTACTGAAATAATTCCCCCACTTATGAAGTCCAAATACTCTTAAAAAAACAGACTTCAGAGCACATTTCAACTTTTATTCATAGTTTTTTGGATAAGAACGCTGAGTCGCACAATCTACAGTGTCGGAAATCGATCCATATTAGAAATAACACAGGAAATTCAAATAATATTTGGATGGAAGAGCAAAAAGTTTCATCTTTACAAAACAAATAACGTGCACTCATACACCACAAGTAAGCAACAGAAGGTGTAACATTGAGAAATTTGAAAGGGGAGTAAAATAGTCACACGAAATACCTTAACTGGGAGGTAGAGGTGACGATGTTTGACTGCAGTTACGATGTTTGACTGCAGCTACAATGTTTGACTGCAGCTACAATGTTTGACTGCAGCTACAATGTTTGACTGCAGCTACAATGTTTGACTGCAGCTACAATGTTTGATAGCGATATTTTCACAGTTCCATAAAGAGCGTCGCAGATATATTTGTTGAACACACAAATAAAATAAATAAAGGCGACAAGAGGTAAACATTTACTTCGCAAGTCATGGAGAAGCTCAAGGCAAACTTTTCCTGGGACATCGATTTAACAAAGCGATAATATATTTCTGTATTCTGTTAACTGCATTAATGTTTGCAGATGACACCTCAATACAGAGCAAGCATTTAAAGCGCCAACAAAGTTAGACTGTATAAACAATCATCCTTGTCGACACAAATGACCTCCAATATTGATAATTCGATTGCATTTATATCGGCTCCGCTTGATACGAATGCTAAATTTAATGATATGACACGAAACTTTGAACTACATAACAAAAGCTCGTCATATACGAGTACATCGAATTTAAAACTTCGCTTTTTTTGCATGCTGTAGGAGAGGAGATCCCGCACGGAAACAAACACTTTCTTAACCCTTTCACGACCAAATTATTTTCATACAGATCCAAATATTGCGTAAATTACCACTTATCTTTACTAATCTCTATGTAATTTTACTGTAATTTTGAACGAAACATTTAGAATATGGGACTAAAGGGAATGATTTTTAAAGTTTTTTTGGGACATATTAACTCAACGGTAGCGAAAGGATTAAAGGCAGCTCACTTCAGCTTTAAAGCATCGTGGTTTACGTCCTGTAAGTCAATTGACTAGAAAACTTGTCAATTTTCATTTCAACTTCATCTGGTGCTCCTAAATCAATTAACTGGTGGGCCCGTTAGGTTCGGTGTAAATTTTCCTGGGTCTTCTAATGATTTGGTGTACGAGGTAAAGATTTGCACCATTTACGTAATTTCGTAGGAAACGAATTAAAAAAAAGCATGGGAAAATTAGAAGTAGAGTAAGAGAAGAGGTTAGTGGAGGTAACAATGACGCTCTACGCCGCTCGTCTTGTGGACAACTAGGTTAGGTTCCTAATCCCCATATTACTCCGGCCCTGATAAATTCATACTTCTACGCCTATTTCTGGAGTGCAGCCAGCGAGTAGTGTGAACGAACTCCTTATGACAAAGGCACTGAAACATAAATCTTTTGGAACAGCTGTACTTGCCCTTACATAGCGTTGTGCCTTTGCTTCGAAAGAAGGTACTGTTTTGCTTTGAGGTCGTTGTTCTTTGGACTGAAATCAACTTAACTGCAGCTAGAAGAACAGTGTTGTTCCGTGGGGGCTGTTCACGAACATTAAAAACTTTTAGGTTATTCATTTGTGTCAAAAATACTCAAATTATGAAAGTATTCGTGGTCCAAACGTTGGACGCAGCACCTGTCATTCATTGCCCACAATTCTCGCGCCAATACATGAATTATGGATTACGCCTCGAGTTTAGTAAGCTCTGTATTGCTCCAGCACCCGCCACCAAGGCCGCCACACCTGTTTACTAGTCTCCATGGCAGCAGCAACAGCAAAAGCTGCGGCTGCTCTAACGACTATGTGCCCTTCGTGTCATCTGTGAAAGTTTCACGTTATCATTGGGTTTTCAACGTTCCCTGTACACCAGTAGCATCAATTCTGCAATATTTACTAATTCGATCCTAAACATGATCTAATGTTGTTGATTTTGGGATAACAGGAAGCATGTCTCGCCCATGCTTAATTTTAATGGGTGAATGTTCATTTCAAGTATTTTTTGCATAGTTAGAGAACGTTTGTTTAAAGCATCATTTAACACAAATACTCTATGTTTACGTTGAAATACAAAGTGTTATTGTGGTATCTAGGAATAGAGCAGATGAGGCGACATTGCCACAATCTATTTCTCGAGAATTAAAATGATAGAAACTCTTAATGCCCACCTTTGCCACCCGCCCTTAAAATTGCACAAATCAAAGCCAATGATTGCAGTTGCTTCAGATAAGCACCAAAATGAATTACGATGGTGACATTCAAGTTTAATGACATAGTGACCATTACAATCTATAAGCCGAACCTTTCTAGACGTGGTCGTTGCGTCATGAGAGTTGCCACAATTTTTCCACCAGCCTAGAGGGCAACTACAGAGGTCGTTGTTGTGGATGTAATTGTATCCTGGATACGCTAATGCATTGACTGAGACCAAAGTTGTTGGTCGATGGTGCATCAATATACGACTCAAGAGGAAGACGGGTTGATTGATCTTGCACTACAAATTCCCACTGCACTCCACAGGTAGTAAGATGGATATTTGGCAGGCGTAAATTGCGCACAACAGCGCTTTTGAAACGGTAGGATAACAGTGATAAAACAATACTTGATGAATAAAAAACTGTAAAACTCAGGCTCTCAGAATTGGGGGTGATCTAACCAGCTCTGTCATTCTATTTTCCAATGCAGTTCAGATTTACTCTCGATTTTGTGTTAGGTGAACTTGCATTTCTTCCTAGATCGGAATGGCAGTAGTTTATAACAGAAAATTTCTACAGAGTTAGGCGTTTTCCCAATTTCCTCGCCTTTGACCCCTGAATGAGAGATTCGTAAGAGTGAGAACCCCGAGTGTGAAACAGTAAAATGCGCAGCAGGGTAGCAGAGGTGGGAGTCAGTGTTCCTCTCCGGGACAGACATCAGTTAATGTACATACATCATCTTTACGATACATAGGACTGAAAAGAACAACATTTCATATTTTTGTGCATGGAAGCCTAGCAATTCATTGAAAAAACGTGCAAATTCTTTCACATGCACGCCTACTAGTTATCTAAATAAAACTTACCAAAGACTTGGTTCACATGTAACCGTAAAGTCTGTGTCAGGGCATTGGTCTTTCTCTTTCTTTTTTTTCTTCTCTTCTTTCCTCACTTTTCTCTTTCCTTTTTCATGGTGGGCTGGTGAGTCGTCGACCAGCCTTGTAGCATGGATACTCACATACTCGTTCACTTTCACTTCGAGTCCCCAAGCGTAGCTCAAAAACGTAGAATCCGCTGTGAATGAATTTCAAGTTTTGGTTAGAGAGAAGTTTTCCGCTGTGCCAAAAATTGAGGCTGACAGAGATACCTCATAATGCCTAATCTTAGTAAATTTTATTTCATTCTAGTAGAAATTAGTAGGTTTTTAGCTAGTTAAGGAAGCACTCAGTCTAAAGTCATGGGGAATAAATATGGCGACAGCCTCTGAACGTTCAGCTTTTTCATAGATAAAACTAGGAAACTGCCAAAGCTTTATGAAATAGCTAAATTAAGTTTGGTAAATATCAAACGTTACTCAGCCTAGGTTACGGCAGACGCTAGAATCAAGTTTAAGATCAAGCTTAGAGCCAAGCATAGGGCCAAGCATAAGGCCAAGCATAAGGCCAAGCATAAGGCCAAGCATAGGGCCAAGCATAAGGCCAAGCATAAGGCCAAGCATAG